>JUDQ01000022.1:10200-189683 GCA_000812075.1 Scedosporium aurantiacum
GGAAAGGGAAACGGCACTGACAGCTGCACTCCTAAGCCGCCCAAGGGCAAGGGGAAGAACACTCACCACTAGTGAGGGATTTGGCTCGAAAAGAATGGAGTTTGAAGTGTAAATAGAGCACAGAGCCGAGTAGTTGCGAAGTGCTGCTGTCTTTTTAGCTATACCTATCTTTGACTACGTAACTTTTAATGTTATTTTGTTAATCAATTGATGCCAAGGCAGATGAAGTCTCAATGCTTGAACATGACACAGATAAGGCTTTGATGCTAAACAACACAAACACTGGAATCCAGCCACGCGACCTCGAATATATATAGAAGCATAGACGGCTGTCCAACGTTAACCTCGAACAACCGCACCTCCTATTACCTCTCCTGCGCATTCGCTCTGCGTTCGTCATTGCCTGAATCAATATTCGCCGTCCCTCTCCCCAGCTTCACAGTCTTTCATTCGATTCATCAAGGTTAGAGCGAATTTCGTCTTCTCATATCCTTAGGGCAGGTTTGCCTCTACTCGTTAAATAACTACCAAACTTCCCCGAGGATAGTTATTCCCCTTCTCTTTGTTTCTTTGGCTGACATCTGGTTAGAGGCCAAGGGAGGGCGAGAGTTAGTTATGGCTCACTTCTTTTTCTATGGCTTTGGTTCAGATCCCCAACAAAAGTCCTTGATGGGCCTCTGTAGAACTCTACTATACCAGATCTTGACAAAAGTCCCCACTCTCACACAGAATCTTCTCCCAGACCAGTGGACTGCTGTCCTTTCGCAGCCAAAGATTCATTAAGCGATCTTCGACGATGATATAAAGCTGGCTTATGAACGGCTGTCCAGGCAGGATGATGATAAGTTCCTTGGCGAGTACTGTTTTGCCTTCTTCATTGACGGCCTGGATGAGTTTCAGGCAACCACCTCTGTTGACCGTCGCCAGATGGTGCACTACCTCACAGACTTAGCCAACAGCGCATCAGGCAGGTTCAAACTATGCGTCTCGAGCCGCATGGAGAATCCATTCATGGACATGTTCTCCGAGGATACCAGGCTCTACCTTCGCGACTTGTGGAGGCAGATGAGAAGGGCGACCTTAACTTCACGCATCGCTCCGTCGGGGATTTTTTCAATATGCAGAGGGTTCGGATCGAAATGCACGACGAATGCTTCAACAGCATGGAGGCGTTGCCTCAACTAAAACTCGCAAGTGTGAGGCAATATTGGTTGGATGCAGAGCAATGCAATAGTGACGAGGAATGCAATAGTAACAAGGATGGTGGGTTTCGAATGACAGAAGACGAAATCTACCGTGACAGAATCCACCGCCACGCGCTGATGATAGCATTCCTAGCTGAACAGCGACGAAGACAACACCTCGACGTTCCCCCTTTCACTTTCCTTCAATATCTTGATACCATTCCCCAGCTATCCGCGACGAGACTGGTCAGCTACGCCTTGAACAACATGGTACCCGCATTTCACACTGATATTGCCTGGCCAAACTACCCAAGCCTATGGACCCGATCCTCCAACGATTACCCGTTGGTTTACTTCGAAATCTGTCACTCCTCGCGAATTATCCTCTCACGCTCTGATTCTGAGCAAATATCTTGGTGCCAGGCTACGGAGGAATTTGATAACGAGAACTCTGTGAAGCCCTGGCTATGGAGAGCGGTTGATGAGCTTTTTCATGGCTTCGATGTGGAGGAGCCTTTTTATCACCCCTCTGTGAAGGGTGTTCGTCCTGGCACACTAACACGCTCCTTACCCTTAATCTCGCCTCTGTTCACCGAGTTAAGTTCAGGGTGATTGGATTATCCATATTGGAGAACCGGGTGTATTCACGATAGCCTCTGGAATTGAATACTTTCGTCATGCTCTTGTACTGTGCCATAGCTGGAATGTTCCAAATTCTCTGGACAGGTGGATCTATCAGCAATGCTAGTAGCGACGGAGACGACGGGGGCGACTATGGTAACGATGGCGAAAGTGATGATCACGACGACCTAACGGCTTTCTGTCTCATCTTCCTGCAGCATCTTTTCGAGCAGAAAATTTGTCTCTCCAAATTCACTGACGCATTTGGCGTTTGGTGGTGGAGACGTCGGTTCCTTCCGCATTGTCGCCGGAAACCAGCGTTTGTCAATCTGGCAGCATTTTCTATGTTTTTGGGTAACCATCGCTGCAGTATCCAGTGATTTTGCATTGGAGGTAGATGTTTGTTCTAATCATGATGAGCAATGGAGAGCAAATCCCGTGCTGGAAGCCTTTATAAGGAACGGCGCAGATCTGCGACTCACCCTAAAAATCGGAGATCGAAGCGGCTCTGATTACGGTTTCTCAGTATATCCCTCGGAGATGGTCCGGGATGATGGGGAAGCGGTGGAGCTGAGCGTGGTGTTATACCTCGACAACTTCGGTCCTGGAACCGTCAATGGGACTTGTATTCCAGACAAACATGACCCGGCACCTTCTCATGAAGCCATCGAAGCAGTGAATTCGCCAAGAAAAACAGGCACTAGTGGTTTAGTGGTAAAATTGGTCGTTGCCATTGATCTTAGACGCAGGTTTCGACTAGCCCCCGGTTCGATTCCGGGCTAGTGCAGATATTCTCTCTTTTCTTTTTTGTTGCCTCTTCTTACTTTTTCGTCGACGGCAGATAACTTCTCGTAGAATTCGGTGCAAGGCTTGACATCAGTAGTGAAATGCCAAAAGCTGCAGACGGCAGAGCAGTCGACCCAATGCTGGCTTGCCATGAGAGAACGGCACGTCCTTCGACAAAGGTCTTGGTTCATCCCTGACAGATCTGGCATCCACCCCGTTGTCTACGCCAGGAGATATGTCGGGCAGGAGTCATCGGCAACGATGATGGAGTCTGTGGCGCGGTTAGAGTTGAAAGGCAGAATGGCCCAATCCTTGATAGTGGTCTCTGTGAAGCTGGTGTAGACTGGTTGGAGGACGACGGTGTTCGGTTGATGCCTCAGAATTGGGACGACTGGATCCAGTTTCATCGCATGCTTTGCTCAATACTGGACGAAGCGGGTCTTCCGTTTTGTATCCTTTCTAGCAAGGTGAAAAGCATAGCTGAGAGGGTTCAATTTAAGTTGCTGAAGTGGCAGCTGCTTGGGGATGAGCGGTTGGGTAAGAAGGAAGAAGCCAAGAACCTGAATGTACCATTCTACAGAGCACTAGGTGATATATAAAGCCATTGATACTGGAGGATAATATGACTGGCAAAAAGAGGTAGAATGATACCCGCACCTCCATTAAAAGATAACGTATGGGACAAAAGGAAAGCGGCCTCCCAAGAAAAAAAAAACACGGCCTTCATAATCATACAGGGTACTTACCTATCTCCTCGCTCTCTGGAGATTCTACCAAGCCTGCTAATCCTTAGCCTTCTCTTTTCCTTTACACTCACGCTTATGCCTTTTCCAGTCAGCCTTTTGGTGCTCCTTGCCGCAATAAGCTACGAACTTACACCCCTGGCACTGCCTGCCGGGGGCGCCACAAACCACACACACCAACTCGGCCAGCTCGACGGGTGGCTCATCCACAGGCTTATCAAGTACTGGGGCGTTATTTTTGCTGCTACTCGCAGTTTTCAATGAGCTGCTCGCTTGCACCTCCTCTTCCTCCTGGTCTAACGATTCCCACTCGTCCTCATCCCTGCGGGTTAAGAGGTTTTCGATGATATCGTCTCCCGGAATATCACCCAGTGGTCCCAGGGCATCAAGAAGACTGGCAGCCGGTTTCTTGTTGTGAATGATCCAGGGTTCTTTCTTCTCACGATGAGACGAATGGGCTGCTGTCTCCTCGGGCTTTATTGTCGTGGAGCCAGTATTATTTGATTTACTTGCGTTATCACAGGGTCCTTGTTCCTGGCTAGGCTTCTGCGGTGAAGCCTTTTGAGCCGGTGTCTTGGCAGGTAGATCATCGTCTAGCGGAACGCGTGCGTTCGGTGCATGATCCTTGTCTTCACCGAAGTCATTATCCTTAGTCCACTTCAACGGGTTCTTCTCCGTCCACTCGACCCAATTACGCTTTTCGGTCTCGGTCATGGTGTAGGAAAACCATTCGGGGAACCAGTCCAGCCGTTCTCGTTCCGAAGAGGTCAGAATGCTAAGTTCGATCTCGACCTGGAGCGCGGCCATCTGGAGATGGTATAAATTGGCAGAGTTCTTGTCCGCGCGCTTGATCTTGAGGTTCAAGATGGCAATGAGCGTGTTAAGGAAGAGGACCGTAATGGTGATGATGTACAGGGCTCGCAATGTTCGGACGGCCACCGAGCTATCTTCGTACGGTTCAAGAGCGGAGTAGTCGGATGCCACAAAATTGAGCATCTGTGAGATCGTCGATGGGAAACTAGAGAAGGGATCCGTAGTTCTGACGTCCACGGCGCCGCTGTTTCGTAGTAGCAGGTAGGGCACAAAGGCAAAACCTGTATTTGAAAGTCAGCTCGGTAAAAGAATATGAAAGCAAAAGGGTACGGGGGTAAGTATGCACCTAATATAATAAAGATGAGTAGCGTTAAGAAGGGAAGGACTTCCTGAAGAGTCTCAGTTAGGAGCAGGAGCAACATCCCGACAGGGCGGTAAATCCGCAACATCAAGATGGCGGCAATCCATAATGACAACGTCGAAAAGGCAAGAAATACTCTAGACGGGGGGCATCTGGTAGCCAGGATCGTAAGACAGACGGAAATTCCGATGGATAGTGCGATTATGTCAACGTAATTAGGGATAGATCGTAAGAACAGCCGCGGAACGCGCAAGAGCTGCCGTGTCTTCGTGTAGAGTATATAGCACGACACCAACCCTTCCATGACTGCCAGTATTGTCAACAAGACCGTCCCGGGTCTCGAGTTTGAGCCGTCCCCGCCTTGAGTGGCCAGGATTCCGATCGCAAGGTGGACGGAAAACAAAAGCACAATGGGGAGAACCGTACGCATCAGATAGACGCGCAAGCCAAATTTTTTTAGCTTCCACGCCAAGAGCTTTTCGAGCCAGACGACATTCAAGAAACTCAATTGCAGGTTCCGATCCTTCATGTCAAGAATCTCCTCGACCAACCTCGTGAATGGGCTTGCCGGGCCCTTGCCGCTGTGGGCAACGTCGTTGGCGATGCGTACCTGCCACGGCATGAAGGCCTCTCCCTGATACGGCGTAGTAGCACGTATAAAAGTCCAGAAGGGGTCATCGAAGTCATCATTAGCGACTGGGGGCGCCTTGTACAGACGTTTGTTGAAACGGCAAAACCCTTGAAGAGGAAGCGTCACTCGACTGGTGTTCGGCTCCGCTTCTTCATCGTCGACGGGTCCTAGCCAGAACGATCGCAGGACATGCCAGGTGCCACCAACGAGCTGGCGTATTGTCCCTTGCCTATTTCCCCATCGCGACTGCGACGCAAACCTGCCCGAAGCTCCATTCCGCACTTCGATGACACCAATGTCGTTGAGCTTGAGGGGGAACAGCACGATGTGGCGGAGAAAGGAAAGAGTGGCGATGGGGCGGGCGCGGCATGCCAGCGGCAAGCTATAACTAATAGCTTGGGAGTTGCTCAGCACCCGATCGTTCTCTTTATGCAACCGTCTGAAGAAAGCATCGACGTTCATTGTGGTACGTGACCGGTGCGCCGTGTTGCAAACCAAAGCCATGGCAGTAGGGAATAGAGGATTCGAGTCATCGTACGTGCGGTCATCGTATATAGATCGAAAGTATCGGCCCAAGAGATCGGCGAAGCGGCCACCGCCAATTAGAAGATCGTTCGGTCTGGGAGGGCGAAGGCCGCGTAACCCATACTTCTTCCAAAGCAGGTACTTTGGCCTGACGTAGGCAGCACTTACGCGATGACCGTAGTCTACGACGCTCATGTTGGCAAAGGTGCGAGACTCAAAGTAGGCGTGAATGTTTGTCGTAGCGAAGAGAGCTGGGTTCGGCGTATGGCTCCATCCAGTCGGCATGGTGACATGGGCTCCTCTGTGAATGATAAAGGTATCGTACCAGGCGTCCTCTTCAAAAAAGTGTGGCGAGGCGACGGTCCATACAGGGATGGGCATGGGGGCGCCTGAGTAGCCAGACGAACGAGCCTGCTCCTGGGAGACGTAAAGGATGTAGTTACTTCCAACCTTGTAGATCTCAATACGCTCAACAGTGTCGCCTCGAACCTTGATCTCGTTTGCATATAGGGCACGGATGACGTCGGGACCTTTCCCTGGTGCACTGGGGGATGGGCCGATTGCAATAAGGTGGTATTCGTTCCTCATCACCACCCCGAAGATGCTGACTGTCTGGTCTGGATTCCAAGGGTACTTGAACGAAAACAGATGCGGCACGATAAAGTGGCGGATCTCTGGGGTCGAATGCATGCTAACCGAGTTAGCGCTGTTTGCGAAGACGGATTCGAAGAAGCGCTTCTGTCGCGTAGAGTCTACATCGGTAGTGAATGGGACTTGTCCTAGCTGGTGAACAATGGCTGCCCCGTCGTTCCTATCAAAGACCCCCGGACGCCAGCTGAATCTACATACCGGGTTGCCTTCCTCGGAGCCTATCGTCGCAAATTTTGCCGCCCTTTCTGTGGCATGATCAAAGTACTCCTCGACAGCCTTTATCTGCTGCGCGACATCTTTCAACGGCAGCATGGTTCCCAGGATCCCGACCGTCGCGGAGGGCATATTGGGTTTGCTCAATGTCAGCGTCGGAGACATTCCCACGATGGTTAGGCCAAACGTCTCGCTGAAGCCGATACGTATCGGTACAAGGCCCGCCCACGTGTTGTTGTGGATAGTTTTGTGGTAGACGAGCTGGAGGTTGAAAGTCTGGAAAGAGTTGATAACGACGGTGGAGTGATCGACGGAAACAACCGTGACGATCTTGCTACGCGGAGAAAAGTGAATATGGTGTATTTTAGTCGTAGATGCCTCCCGAATGGTAGTTTCCCGTCCGTGGATGCTATATAGACGAGATTGGCCATACTCCACCCCCGGGAGGTGGACGCTTCCAATGGGTCGTAGCGTCGGTCTCTTTAAATCCCAGTGTTGGAGAAGGGCGTCATCTTCGTCTATGTAGAATAGGTAGGAGCCGTCAGGAGAGATCCCAACCTTGGACTTGGAATTGATGACCGTGATACTGTCTAGGCCAGACGCCTGCCAGTGAAGCTTCTTGTCGGATGACGCTATCAAGAAGACTCCTCTTCCAAACTCCTCGGCGTAGTTGCCTCTCGAATTTGATGTGTCCACCGCTATGTAGACAGGACCCTGTGGTCGTAAAGGGGGCAGAAGATGAAGATCCCTCCGGTGGTTGTCGTTGCCGTACGAAAAGGACACGGCCTTGACTCGAAGCAGGCTGCGGATGGAAAAGGCTTCCACCGTTTTGGCTTCCACACCACTGCCGAACCTCTTGGCGGACCGCTTATAGAAGATATACTCGCTATCCTCAGAGATAGACCCTGGCGATAGCGAGTAGTCGTCGTTCGTCTCCGACGGGGGACGCCTTGGTGTGAATCCATCTCTAGTTACCGTGAAGACCTTGGTCTGTGCGCCAATCGGTCTATACACAATCAGAACGGAGGTGCCGTCTTCTGTAATGCCACCATGGATGTGCGCCGAGCTGTAGAGACCGTACAACCGGGATGAAGATGAGTCCTGGGATTGGTCTTCACGTTCATAAGCGGTCGACCATTGCTCGTCGAAACCGTCATTTAGAGCATAGACAGTAACCTTGATCGTAGTCCTCGAGGTAAGAGCGCTAGCCTCGACGGTCGCGAGATGCGATGCGCCCGAAGAGATTAACACGCAAAAGGTTAAATCTGCAGCGTCGCGCCTGAAGCTAATCGCGGCATTTTCGACGCATACACGTTCCCAGTCGCTTATTCGGTGAATCTGATCGCGCAGATTCCAGATCGCAGTGCGACCGAGCAGCTCCCGTGTGTGGAGAGGACGCAGCTCTGCAGGCTGGCTCATCTCGCAAGAAGTGAGTCGTATTAGCTGTGGGCGAGCCGTAAGATACTACTAGGTGATTTTGATAGGATTCGGATCGCGGACAGCACGAGATGGTCACAGATTAGCAGAGGGGAATGAGGGGGAATTCGTGAGAGCTTGCAAGCCTCGTTTTAATGATCAATACTACCACACCTCGATATTTATAGCAATGCCCAGCCTCTTGCACAGACATCCATCAAGCCAAATCCAGCCAATAGATCGAACTGTAGGGGCAGGGGGCAGGAAGCAAGCACATACGAAGGTGCTCGTCGATTTTACTGGTCCCTCTCGACGAGCGAATAAAAATGAGAAGCATGAATGTGCCTTTGGTTCTTTTTGGTTCGGAGCGGGGAAATGCTTGAGCTGAGGCCGTCGAAGGCCCGCAGATGGGGGTTGTGACATGAAGCTGCTCCATGAAAAATGCGTGCTCCTACCATTACTTGGGAACAATTATGCGAAATAACACGTACTACTAAGTGTCGTGTCGTGTCGCATGATGGTTTCTGAACTATAAACTTCAGGCGCCGGCTTAGAAGGCATGGGAGAACCTTGCCGGAGGATGGCAATGCGTTGCAGTCAGGAAGTATCATGTAGGGAATCGGGTTAAACTAAGGATGATGATGGGAATGGCAGCAAGACAACGTCGAATCTTTACTCAAATTATCGTAATAACGGCTTCCGAGAAGTCCTTCAAAGCCCCAGGACGTCCAGAATACCGCGGGCTTTCAGCGAGCTCCGCCTTGGTCAAAGATCCTCCCATCACGATGCCGACCCGCTCGTACTTATCAAGACAAGTAGGTGACCTGCCAAGAAGAAGATATACACGAGCTGGAAAACGCGCATCATATTTTTGCTTTACTCGTGGCCCACATAAGTTCCCGAGATAAAATAGGAATACGGGTGTCCCTGGTTCGGCCTGCGTATTCGATGCCTGGACTAGCGACCGTCGAACGGATCTTTCTGGGGCTCCGTGCGGATGGATAACCTCAAAGGTCTCTAATCTCGCATCAGGCGTGACCCGAAGCCATGTATCGGAACTGCGAACACGGTACTCTTTCCTTCCACTGGCTGATGTGACGATTTCCAGCGTTGTCTTGAACAGAAGCCCTCGGAGTGTCGCGGACGCGCTCTGTACTCTGCCAAAAGGGTTTAGACCTAGCACCCTTGCCTCGGTTTGAATCGCAGCGGACAAAATGCCCGACACCCAAATCTCTTGTACGCTGCGGTACATCACCTCTCCCTCGATTGATGCCCAGGAGAAAGTCGGCGCACGATAGTCGCGAGGTAATACCGAGACTCGAGAGTCGGATCCACCAATTCCAAACTGTATGTGTATACTTTCCCACGCAAGGTCGCAGATGAAGTTATCGGACCACAACCCCGCGATGTACCGAGAGCTAGTGACATCTTGGACCGCCTGCGCCATACCAGATAAGGCTGGAAACCTATCTAGTGGATCAGTCAACTCACGGCCCGTGAATTCCTGAATCATAGCCTGCCAATATGTATAAGCCTCGCCCGGCTCTCGGATGGAAAATATTGACTTAGAATTCCAGGATAGGCTGTCAGAAGTCTTGCATTCACAAGCCCTCTTATGCGGACAAGTCCACCACATCTCCTTCCCAGCATAGGTCAGTACCCTCCTTGAGAGCTGACTCTCCTGTAATGTCCAGCCCCGATTCCATAACGGCAGGACATCGTCGCCACCTGATTCTTCGTGCGTCTCTAAAGAAGGTATGATTCTTGCACACAGACTCGAGTGCTGGCCGCTGTTGGTTTTCCATTCTACCCGGAATGGAGACTTTCCTTCGGCTGCGGCATGTCTACGGTGAAGAAATCCTTCGGTTGCAGCACTGGACGTGGCAGCTGAAAGGGTAAAATAGGCATTCCGGTAAACGGATGCCATCTTGCTAGACTCAGCCTCCCAATCAGAAACCGAGTCTTGAATAATACATATCGCGTCCACCCATAAATATGGCTGTTTTAACTTTCGCGTTACTTTGACTGCATCCCGTATGGTCTGAGGAAGGCTAGAGACTTGTATTCCTCGCTTCATAGCTTCGTAATTGGCCAGCGTCGCCTTGGCCGTTTTGACTTGGCCCCAGCAGTGGCTGAGGGCAATGTAGCTACCTTGGGACGTAGGAACATTCTCGACAAGCTGAACCTCAGCATCACCGAGGGAGCCAACCTTGATGAGACGAGTTGGGACGTAAGATGGGGTGTGTCTACACATTGAATGTCGATCACACTCGTTAAGGCGTGTCTCAATGAACTTGTACGCCTCCCGCGAATCCGGGTAGCAGCTGAGCTCCGGGCCGTTCACAATACCCTCCCAGGCAGGCGGCAGATCTGTATTTGTCTTAGTTAGATCCATAACAGCGATTTTTGATATTCAGAATGACTTTTTTGGCATGTTTACCACTAGGAGTGTAAATTTGTATCGTTGTGTATGACCACGGAAACTGCAGTACAGTTTCGCTGCAGCCATTGATGGCAACACGAATGGTTTCGCTGTCCTCTGGTCCAATATCGAAATGCACCAATACTTCCAAAATGAAGGCACATATACGGCATCCGCGTGCGTTCGTGGCCTCAAAGTCTTTGATGTGCCTCGTCGTTAAATTCATCTTGTAGTCGTTGTGTGGAGGGAGGTTCACCATTAAATTTTCTCGTCGGGGTGAGTACTGCAGGTTGAAACAAACATCGCATATTCCAGGCTCCGATGTGTCCCTGCCGCGGCAAGGCGAACACCGATCAATGTCCATCCTGCTGTTTGAGTCTTGTCACTCAAATTCTCGAGCGTGTGTTGTCAAGCTGCATACCTCGGGATATTGTTGATCCCGCAACTCGGGTTTTGATCTTAAGTACAAATCAAAGGCAAAGAATATCAGAACATCCAAAGCCATGCACTTCATATTGATATTGCATAGAGGTGATTGATGCTTAAGAATGGCTTTGGGCATCAAGAGATTACACAGCATCACCTCGAGGCTCCAGATTCCAGATTTAAGGGCGGTATTTATCCATGTGGAGGGGCTCGTTTGACTCCCAAAGTTGGATTTTACTATCAACTACGCACCACTACTCCGATTCTTTTCAGATCGAGCCCTAAAGGTTACTATATCAGAATGCCTCGACCGTCGCAGGGCCAACCTTCCAAGAGTCAGGTGGCCAAATACTCCCGGAGTGACGCTACTGATCCCCGAGACAGACTCGACAAAGAAGCCAAAAAGATAGCAACCGGGATTCTGAGAAAAGATCCTTCTGCTGCTTCTATCATGGATGGGACGTAAGTTGCATACCTCAGCTTCATACAGTCAGGCCCTATTCCTGATCTTACACTATCTACTATAGCGCTAGTCCAGCTGTTACAAGGGAATGGTGTCAAGACCGTCGATCATACTATCCTCTTAGAGCTCGAGGATCTCTTCAGGCAGGGACATCTTCTCAGGCTAGAACATTTTCTCGAACTGGGACATCTCCTCGAGCTGGGACATCTTCTCAGGCTAGAACATTTTCTCAGGCTAGAACATCATCTCGAACTGGGACATCTTCTCAAGCTAGAAAGTCGCGATAGCCAAACTCGGCTATATAGTCTTATCTTCGGAAAGATATATAAATCTACGACCAAGAAAGTGAGTGCATAGAAGATGTATTAAATGATATATAACTTATGCATATTTTTCCTTTAGTACTATTTGAATATCTTATCTAAATATAGCAGGGAAAAGTCTGCGTTTTCGAATATCGATTGAAATATATACATATATAAACTTCGAGTTATCAAGAAGGATTCTAAAAAGTGTTATATTATAACATTAGCCCATATGGGACGCTCTCTTAAATCTACGAGGCTCCCTCAACGAGACGGCGCCTAGTACGAGCCACAAGGCGAATGCATATTCCCTCGCGAGTCGCTTTACTTTATCAACTAGACACCTGTTTATCATAACCTTAGGATCAAATTCTACTCTACAAACTAGAGGTATTTCCTGGCAAGGCAGCAGGTAGCCCAGGCGCATTCCCATCCCCGATTTCTCTGAAAGCACCATCACCGGTGCATCGGCTGCTGTCTGGCCTACTGTCCAAAGAATGTCGCGGTGGCCGTCGAGACATCTTAGCTAGTTATCTATCAATTGTCCGCAGCTAAAACACATTCTCGATAGGGATTCCCGTCCAAGACTACTCTGTTGTCATAGTCGCCAGATCACGGGCTGCCTGAATTCGATCTATCTTTTTTTCTGAAACCACGAATACACAATGCGTAGAAAGTTGCTCTGACCAGGTATTCCAGACCATCACACTAATAGAAGCTCATCGAGCTTGAGCCCCAGTTAGACTTCCTTTCAGTCGTGGACCAAACGGCCATAACCGCCTTGATGCATAAAGGATGAAAGATGTGTACGACGCCCACCGCAAAACGGCCATCGCATCCCCAGCCCTATAAAAAGAAAGCGGTAATAGTATACATATATTTTAAATAAATTTTATATATTCAGCCCTAGTAAACCAATAATCAATTTTTTTTCTAAAAAAAGAAAAAAAGATAGATATTTAATATATCCATCATACACTCGCGCTCCTATCTAAAAATAGTAGACTATTTAATATTCATATCCTTAAATCGAGTATCTGACCTGCCAGTGTATGCAGTAATCGCCAAGAATCCTCGGCCCTCCCCTCCTCTTAACAAGCCAATGCGCCTCCGGCGGAATGATCCCCCTTCCTTTTTTTTTTTTTTTTTCCTCAGTGATAACGGCTCTCGCAATGGAAGTCTTAGGCCCTACTGCGGTGACGATTCAGATTCTCGCAAATCTGGGAAAGACCGTCCTCTTGCTCCAGGGTGTCATACGCGAGATCCGGCACATCGACGAGACAACAGCGTATTTCGAGCAAGAACTCGAGGCTTTTCAGTTCACGCTCATCGTCTTCTCCGCCGAGCTCCGAGGACAGGCATGGGGCCCTCAAACGCCGGCCTGGTGTCGGCCTGACGTGATTGATCGGTTGTTCACGAATGCAATGTCGACCTTCAGTAGGCTCGAGTACATATTCACCGACATCAGCAAGCAGAGGGCGGGCATACAAAATTTGCGCGAGTACTACCGCACCAAGCAGTACGAAGACGAGGTTCGCGTCCTGCGCCGGCATGTCAGCACATACATGTCGGCCCTCACTCTCCCGATTCTGCTTCTAGCGAGGTATGTGCGTCAACCACATTCATGTCTACCCATCTTTGATTGAACTGTCCGCTCAATGACCAATGACACCAATCTAGCCAGCGCAGCGCATCGACGAATGCTCCAGGAGACCAAGCCAGTCTATCTGTGAGCCTTCAGGCTTTCGCGGACAGATTGGGTAGGTTGGAAGACACAATCCAGGGACTTCAGCCGTCCTTGAAACCCGTTGCAACAAACCACGAGAACTTGGACCCGCAAAGCCTGGAATCCCTCGCTCCGATATCCACAACATCGGCCCACGCGCCGGGGTGGAAGGCGGAATCTCATGAGCTGGTCACCATCGCTCGAAGTATGATTACTAGTCTAACTGAGGTGGCCGCCTCGACAACTGTCTCATCGCATTGGCGTTCCGGCGAGCCAGGCAGATACCGTCCCCTCCCAGGTCTGAACCCTGCTATCCGCCTCAAAGCCGGGGTAGTTGACGATAGTCTCTCAGTCATCGGGATTCCGCTCTCCAATGCTCGAAAAAAGACATCACATCCTGGGCGACCTCTCTGAACCCCGCTCCGGGCGCGGACGCGGCGCCAGCACGAGGTCGGGCCGAGGCTGACAACCAGGGCCGTGGGGCGGCTTCGGGGCTTCTCAGTTCGAACCCCACCATAAACGAAGATATCAACCAGAGGAGAATTCGGCACGCCTTGGAATTAATTCAGAAGAGAGACCTGCTCGCCGCAGCTGAACTGCTCAACGAATGTACCGAGGGTCTAGAGAGCCCCGCCGGAGCGATGGCATGCAAGAAGCTGGTATCTGGTCTGTACTCCGGGACCTCGCCTCGCGTAAGTGGTAGCGGTATCGACCATGTAGCCACCATCGATCGTATCTCAACCCGCCATCCTCGACTCGCCCTTGAATTAGCACAGGTTCGGCTTGAAAGGGCCCGCGACATGCTTTCGAAGAACAAGACTCACGACGCCCACAAGATTCTACAGGGCTACTTACCAGATACCGAACAAGCGAGCGGTGCGGTATCGCCACTCTCGAACCTGCCTACTTGGATGTCTCGCAAGATCTTCAGAGTATTGGCTATTGCTATGACGTACTCAGCGGTTTCTAGCCCTCAGGCCACATACCTTTTCACGCAACTGAGTCAATCCGCCGAGTGCCAGGCTTCTGAAAAGGCTGAATATCTCCACTGGCTGGGAATCTGCGACCTGGCTATGGGATCCCCAGGTGCCGCTTACAACCACGCCAAGAGCGCATTCGAGATCAGGGCATCCATCAACCCAGAACCCGACCCAAAGACGACTTGTTCCAAGTTGCTCATCGCGCTTTGCAGACACAGACAGAAGCACGCGGATTTGAACGTATGGGTAGATATGTTGGGGCCCAAGTGCTTCTGGGCAGTTGATGTGGCCATGGCATCGAACAACGAGACTAGAGTCATTCTGGCCGACCTTATGGTTCATCTTCTACGGACGAGATATACGTACAATCTGCCTGCTGCGGCATATCCCGAACTTCAGCCCTGCTGGACTTGCATCAGGCGAGGCATGCTCCAGACAGAGACACTCTCTGTCTCGTACGTTTCGAGTCGAACCCTCTGCGACAATCACCAGAAGAAGCAGTGGCCCGGCGGTTCCATCCACCTGGCTATCTCCGCCTTACACTACCTCTCAGCGTCTACCGCGGTCTCGCCGGGATGGGGCGATCTCTGGAGCACTTGGAATACCGAAGGTGTCAGGGGCTCCCTAGGCGTGTTTCAGGGTCCGGAGTACCACGCACAGCTTAAAGCTGCCTCCTCGGGCCGGGTGTCGCCGATGACTCTAGCGATCATCAGTGGGAACTCGGCCCCTATACAGCATTTCCTGACCCAGGAAGACCTCGATATCCGACCTTGCAACGTCTCAGAGGTCCTTCTCTCTGTCATTACCCTGCTAGCGCAAAACAATGAACCTGTCCGGCTTGTCGAAACACAAGAAAACGCTCTCCGTACCTTCATCTCTCTCTCGTCAGAAAGGATGACCGGGACTCTGCTCATTCCGCCAAAACTCGCCGACCAATTACTCTCTAATGGGGTCGCCCTGCTGAATGTCGTATTGGCCAAGGCCGGTCCTTCGCTGACCATTGAGGTCTCCGACAACCGAGATACTGCGTTCCCGCTGCTAACTTATGCGGCGCAAAAATCTGACCTGAAGTACACCGCGGGCGTTAACCTGGTCTTCTCCCATGCCCCAGCTCCGAGCCTACCCTTTCGCCCGGAGGGATTCACTCCGCTCCATGCTGTGGTCAACAGCGCATGCAGTATTGACAACGCGACGACGGAACACGACCTCCAGCTCGTTGCATCTCCGGAGCAAGTCCGGGCGGCAACCGAAGAGAAGATTTCAACCCTCATCCAGGCCGGAGCCGACCTCGCAGCTATTGATTCGAGTGGCAGGACACCTTGCAGGTTGGCAAGAGAGAGACGAATCTGGCTGTCGCGTGAAGTATACCAGATTCTCGATTGCGTGTCGTCAACTTGCCCGAATATCCCTTCCTCCTTCGAACCGGCACCCGTAAGTTCTCGTCTAAAAAGGCTTCTTCGGTCTTCCTCGCGACAATAACAAGGCAATGAGCTGTACCAAATATGAGTGTGGCTGGGATGTACGCCAGTATATGATGATCCCGATTCCACCCAACAAGAGCGTATAGGACGAATACGGAATTGTCACTCCCAGGCCAGGTGTCACTTGCAAGCTCTCAAACATCATCAATTGGGGCCACGTCAGACATCCTCTAACCCTCTATAGTACCCGCATCAAGAGCGCAAAATCAAGGTTAACTCTGCGATCTTCATCAGCCTTGCCTCCGTTCAGCTGCCGGCTACTTCGTACTGCTAGGTTGCATTAGCTCGGTCGTGGTGGTCTTAGATATGCTCAGCGTGCTAAGTAGCTAGCTACACCTCACGGAAAGACATAAAATAGGTTATCAAGAAAACTGTCAGCGTTACTCGTAAATCGTATATCTGATACAAGGTTGGAGGCTCTCTCGCCGTTTTGAAAACAAGTAGAATCTATATACAAGAAAGCAAGTTTCATGCCTCGGACATCTTCCATCCTTGGGCAAAATCATTTTTGTCTCCCCCTTAATGCATTCAAAACCACGTTCACTAATTCCACTGAATCATGTTCGTGGTATACACGCCTGCACTAGCAGTGTCCTCGCAGTACTGCACCCATCCATCCAACTGACCCGAAGTCCTCTTGATGATGGTGCTGAACCCAGCGTTGCCAACGACCGCAGGATCCCTGTTGCAATAGTGCTCCCAATCACTCTGGGCGATCGACGCGTCGCCATCGTCGCTGGAATCGGGATACTCGATATCGAAGACGGGAAGCTTCGCGCCGTCGGAGCGAGCCGCGCCCGTGATGAACCCTTGGAACTCGCCGCACCAGTCGCCCGAGCCCTGGCAGTCCTCGAGGACGGCGAAGTCGACGTAGTCTGCGACGTCCGGGATGAGCTGCTGGGAGTTCTTCTGGCCGAAGAGGAGGGGGAGGCCGCGCTTGGTCTTGAGGCTGTGGGCGTAGGTGGCGAGCGTGCGGACGTAGTTGATGGATTCGGCTTTGGTGAGGCCGAAGCCGGTCTTGTCGCCTGAACTGCCGGAGTCCTAGGCGATGGAGCGTTAGTTTGGAGTTTTACTTTCTCTTCTCTCGGGAACGGAGGGGAAAATCAGCACACTTACCCATCCGTCAATGTTATCGCCGTCGATGCCGTCGCAGCCAACCTCGGCAGCCTTGGCCAATCGCTTCTTCATGAAGTCGATGACGTCGGATCGGCTGGTGTCGATCCACCATTCCGGATAGCCGTCGTAGTCGTTGCCTATGGCATCCTTGGGGAAGCTTGAATAGTCGGATTCGGACTCTTGAATGGCGCCGAGGTTGATGTAGCAGATGACCACGTTGTCAACGCCGGCCGAAGGGGATTTCTTAAACGTCCATCGAGTTAGTACATTATTTTTGGAAGACAAAAGCCGAAAAGAAATAACAATAAAGACACAGAGAGGCAGGGAATGGTAGGTTCACTCACCAACTTGGGGATAATGTCGGGGTTCTCGACCGAGTGGAAGTAGTCGACAACCCAGACTCGCGCATCCGCGGGATTGAGTGGCTTCGTGATGTCGACGGGATCATCGATGACGATTTGCCACTTGGCGCCGGGCTTCCAGGACGAGGGCAGGCCGGAAACAGAGCTAGTGCCTCCCGAGGCAGGGGCTTCGACAGGTGCCGCGGGGGCGGACTCCTCCGGAGCAGACGCCTCGGGGGCGGAGGGTTGGGCGACGGGGGCATCAGATTCGGGCTCTTCATAATCGTCAGAGGCATCTGACTCGGTCTCATCATTTGAGACAGGAGCCTGCGTCGGAGATGTCTTTGGGGCGGACACCTTGGGAGATGTTTGGGGACGAGCCGCTTTCGAGACGGACGGGCGAGTGCGAGCTACGTCAACCTCCGGGACGTCGACCTCACCACCAGGCCGGGAATATGCCGAAAGCTGTTGTCCCTGTCCGGGCCGCCTGCAAGGTCGGCGAGGGAGGGCAGTGGCGCCAGCGGCCAAGAAGAGAGAAAGGATCGAAGGACGCATTGTGAATTCTAGATACAAGAACACGCTTGGGCTCTAGAATGTGGCGGGATCGATGATCTGAAAAGAAACAAATGTCTTGTTGCGGGAGAAAGGAATGTGTGTGAACTGTCCGGTGCAGTCCAGAAAAAAAAAAGTTGGAATTGTTCGAAAGAATGAAGATAAAAAAGGAATGACAATGATCAAAAAGATTTGATCAGGACTGACCAGTGCAGTCTCAAGTTGGAGTATTTTCTTAAGAGAAAGGAATGTACGAAGGTGACCGAGTCCCTGTGGTGGAAGGAAAGGAACGAGAAATACGGAAGTGAAGCGGGTGGGAGAGATGTCACGATAAATACAAAATCACCCGAGATCTTTCAGCCCTCACCGCAGCGCTAACTCTGGCGACTAACGAGTCAACGAGTGCGTGGGAATGTGGAATTCAGGGGCGCCAAGATCCCGTCGTTTGGCAGCTTGACATGATGCCAGAGGGCCAGCCCCACGGCTGCCTTGTCCGTCCGTCCATTCCCATCGCATCAACATGGCCCTTGATCCTGGTCAGTCACGAAAAATATGAGCTGAAATGGGGCGGGTTTAAGCGCCTTTCTAGCTCCCGGACGTGGATGCGTGCATTGCAACTGCGACTCACTGGCACCGACGGAGAGCACGGTGAGACACAAGGAGAAAGATTGGATGATTGCTGGGACTGAGCAGCAAGGATCAAGCGTCAAGGACGCAAAACAAGAGGGGAGGATCAGGATGCGGAGTGGTGCTGGCGCATGCGTCTCCTTTCCAGAGTTTGCTGAGCCAGATGTTTTCTCCTCAAATGTGCGTTTGGATCCCCCCCGCGATGTTTCAAACATTGGGCCCTAAGATTGGATGGATTTTGCCAAGGGATTCCTTCATCCTTGGGCGGCGGTCTCGTTGGTTCCGAGTCCCGACCATGACCAGAGACAGGCGCTACACTAGACAAACATGCAGGCGGAAAGCCAACAAGACTTTTAATGCGCAGGGTGAGACGAGGACCCGCAGATGCTGGCCATATGGCGAGATGACATCAAACGGAAGCCTACGCTCACTCTCTCTGAGACATGTTCTTTTTTCCTTGAATCAATCCTGTTCCTGAATTCGAGAGTGTGTGGCGACGAGGAAAAAAAAAAAAAAAAAAAAAGAAATGTCAAGACGACTGACAGGTCATATCTCGCCTCTTCGCAACCATTCCGACGTTCCCCTGCATATGCACCCCCCTAGCTCCCGATCCGGACACCGCGGAACTCCTAGAAGAATGGCTAAGAACAGGCAAATAGAGGTCGGTCGAACAAAAAATCAACGAAAAAAAGACAATTGAAAAATCAGTCCCGGAATTCTGCATCCTCCCTGCAGCTTGGTCGTCAATCTCGACGATCCTCAGTGGTGGAAGCCCTTCCCCAGCCATCCCAGTCGGAGCGGAACCGAGAATTATGTCTCATTTTTGTGGGAATTAAAGGGGCTCTGGTGGTGCCCACGCGCCCACCCCATGTGGGCTGGAGCCTGTTGGCACGCAGCAACCCCTCGAAGTGAATCACGCTATTGAACAATTGAGCAGGGATGGCGGAAATAGACTCTGTGCAAGTCTGTCGATCTGATTGTAGGGCTGAGAAGGAAGGAATTTTTTGCTCCAGTTTCATGGGAAATTTGGCGATCCGCTCGCACTCCTTGCCCAGATTTGGTCAGTCCTCTTTTCGGTTCATCTCGTCGGTGCTTCGTGCTCAAACGAAAAAAAGGAGAGGAGGAAGCGACGGGATAATGAGGAAGTGAATGCAGAGCTGAGAGAGATGCGATGCTCTGGCGAAAGTCAGTCACACAGCAGCGAGTTGTTTAAAGAACGGCCCGCTTCGGCCCTCTCAGAGTTTACTTCGCCCAGAGAGACTTCGGAAGCCATTGCACAATTAACTCGGGAGTCCCTGTTAGCTTCCGAGAGAAATTATCTCTTCATCTTGGAAATATAAGTAATAAAGCCAGGGGCTGATGATGATGATCATGGAAGGGAGCAGAATTTGACAGTTGCCAAAAAAGGTAAAGTCCAGGCACGTGAGTTCAGGAGAGGACAAAGTACTCTACAAGTGGCACCAGGACTTTGACAGCTGTAAATACATCGTGGGGCCACGTGATCTATTCTATTTTCTGGCAGATGCTATCCCCTGGAACCAGGTGTCCATTCAAAGAATGACAAAATTAGAGGTCTGTGCACAGGTCAGTTGCAAGCAGTCGTAGGCAGCTGTGGGAAACTTCCCATCGTCGGGGATTTAGGAAATGAATCTCTGGAAGCGAAGGGAAGGATTGACCCGAAGATGCAGAATGAATGAAATGCTGCCCTGCCTTGAATCTTCATCCCACGTCAGATCTGAAATAGCCTGATTACCTCCATTCTCCATTCCATCCTCTTGGTACTGATCGCAATGCTTTATTTGTCCATTGTGGAGGGCAGACGCGAAATATCGATCGACCACTCCCGAACAGCTCGCAGCCCCCTCTTGCCCTGATCGCGAAGCCTCGAGCTCTCAAAGAACAACCCAAGTATCCGTATCGTATCCCATTATCCGTGCTGTTCGCCCGTCGTCGGGAAGTCAGTGGCGATCTGCCGAGAGCAGGGTAAATCCTGGGAATCCTAGCGGGGATCTTTGGGCCTTTGTTTTGGCTCTTCGCTCTGTTACGGCCATAAAATAGATTCGGAATACGTCGAGACTCGAGAACCCCGGTGCGCGGAATCGTGCGAATTTAATCCAAAGAGAGCCGACCTGCCCTTTTGGCTTTCGCGACCTTCGGATTGCGACAGGAAAACAGAAAGAGGAAGCACGCATTCCCGGGAGAAATTGATGTTATCAATGTCCTCCCCATGTTTCTCCTCTTCCAAAGGTCCCCCTAGAACGGATCTGGGAATCCACAGACCCATGGCACGTGCAATACTACCGGAACTATATTGCCAATGCTACCATGAGCGCCGTCTTATCAACTTATCGCGCTCGCGGAAGGCCCCAATGGACTGATATATGCTAGTCAGTGCTAGCCGATGCGAGTCCATGCTGGTCTACTCCAGGTCCCCCTTCGTATGCCCGCCTCTCCTCACTGAACTACACTACTCCTCATCCTCGGACGTCCCAAAAGCTGTCCTAAGGACTCGTCCGGCTTGGCATTCCCACGTGAGCCCGTCGATCTCTCTGCCGATGGCACCTCTGCCCGCTCGACCTGCCATTACGAGCCGGTAACCTTCCCCTTTTAGCCTGGTCCGTCCTGCGCCAGTCGTCTGTCAGGCGGAGGACGTGCTTCCAAATTAATTAAAGCATCATCAAAATAAGGCAGGCGATCCGTGGGGTAAAACATGGAGAATCCCGACCCCCCCGGCCCTCCTCCCGCAAAAAGTACCATTGACGTCGGTGCACTAGACCCTTGGCTATAGTAGCAACTGCAGCGAAGCTTGAAGAAAAACGAAAAAAAGTTCCTCTGCTTTATTACCCCGTTGCTCGATAATCGCGTTCGTGAGATGAGTTTGTCTTGGCATCGCGGTTGCGTCTTCCATTGAGGAAAGTGCGCGAGGGGTCGTTTTTCTTCATAATAGATTATAGATACATGACTTGGGCAGCTGCCTTCTACGTCTCGGCCGTGTATATATATTGGGCGTCTTGTGCTCTGTAGAAATAGAAACAAAAGCTCATCTTGTTCGCGGCAAGACTTCTTCACTCTTTCTTTATTTCCCTTCCACTTCCCGCCCTCGCTTGCCACTTGTCAATCAAAAAGGTCTTTCCGAACTTCCACTCCTTAAAGAGCCGCTTAATCTACTCTTTTGCATCTAAAACAATGAGGCTCTCCACCGGTTTGCTCGCTACCGCTGCCCTGGGACTCCCAGCCCTTGGCCTCGCAGGCGGAAAGGGCGGAAAGGGCGGTCACGGCGGCCATGGCGGCCAGTGCAGCAAGCCGCTCGTCAGCTCCAAGAAGCTCCAGCAGCACATCAAGATCAAGGATCTCCTCGCCGGCTCGCAGAAGCTCCAGGACTTCGCCGACGCCAACGGAGGCAACCGCGTGTTCGGCAGCGGCGGCCACAACGCCACCGTGGACTATCTCTACGACACCCTCAACTCCCTCAACTACTACAACGTCGTGAAGCAGCCCTTTAACGAGATTTTCTTCGAGGGCACCGGCACCGTCTCCGTTGATGGCAAGGCGCTCAACAGCACCATCATGACCTACAGCCCTGCTGGATCCGTGAACGCGAAGCTCGTCCTCACTCCGGGTCTCGGATGCGAGGCTAGTGATTTCCCCGCCGAGGTCGAGGGCAACGTGGCTCTCGTCTCCCGAGGCACTTGTACTTTCGGTGCGAAGGCCACCAGCGCCAAGGCGGCCGGCGCGAAGGGCCTTATTGTGTACAACAATGTCGAGGGCACGCTGAGCGGTACGCTCGGTGACGCTTTTGGCGAGTATGCCCCTGTCGTGGGTATCAGCCAGGCGGACGGCGAAGCGCTCGTTGCTGCGCTCGAGGCCGGTGAGGTGTCGGTTGACTTCAAGGTCGACGCCACAGTTGAGGACCGAGTCAACTTCAATGTCATTGCTGAGACCAAGGGAGGTGACCACAACAATGTGCTCGTCCTCGGAGCTCACTCCGACTCTGTTGCAGCTGGTCCTGGTATCAAGTGAGTTTTCTTGTGCCCCGAAAACAAAAGCAGCATTGTGAATTGGGCCTTTGACGCTAACAATACGCGTAGTGATGACGGATCCGGCACCATTGGCATTTTGAACGTCGCTATTGCTCTCTCCAAGTTTGGTGTCAAGAACGCCGTCCGCTTCGCCTGGTGGGGAGCAGAGGAATACGGCAAGCTCGGATCGTACTACTACATCAAGCAGCTTAACACTTCCACCACCGAGGTCGCCAAGATCAGGGCCTATCTCAACTTTGACATGGTACGTTAAACCCCAACAGCTTCTTCTCTTCGTCCCCCCCGGCCCTCTCTCTTCAAATAACTCAAGCTAAACCCCCATCTACAGATTGCCAGCCCCAATTACATCTACGGCATCTACGACGGCAACGGTGATGCCTTCAACCTCACCGGCCCCGCCGGCTCCGACGTCATCGAAAAGGACTTTGAGGACTTCTACGAGCACAACCGTGTCGGCCACGTCCCCACCGAGTTCAACGGACGATCCGACTACGCCGCTTTCATCGAGAACGGCATCCCCTCGGGCGGCCTCTTCACCGGTGCCGAGGGTCTCAAGACCGAGGAGGAGGCCAAGCTCTTCGGCGGCGAGGTCGGCGTCGCTTACGATGTCAACTACCACCAGAAGGGCGACGACATCAACAACTTGGCCCACGACGCTTATCTGCTCAACACAAAGAGCATCGCTAACTCGGTTGCCAAGTACGCGCTTAGCTTCGACTCGCTTCCCGCGGTGAACTTGGCCAAGAGGGGCTGGAGTGAGGAGCGAGCGAAGTTCGTGAAGAGGGAGGATGGAGCTGGTCATGGGCATTCGCATGGGCATGTTACACCTTGCGGTGGTGGTGATGCTATCTAAGCTTTCGTATTCTTTTTCGTTTCTCTTGGTGAAAGCATAACCTTTGCATTTGGGATGGTGGCAAAAAAGCGGAGTTTTATAATATTCTCGAGGAGCCGGACAAGGGGAGATTCGGCCTTCAAAGACTTGGTTGTCTTTTATAATGTATTTAATGCATAATGTAACCTTGATGAAGATTTCGGTTGCGAAGTGAAAACTCAGCTTCTCCTCTGCCAAATGGGATTTTGGAGAACGAGAGAAAGAAGAAAAACGGGTTGCCCTAATCGAAGTCTGATTTAAGACAGAAGAATCGAGTTAATTGGATCCTGGAAGAGTACTGTCGCTAGGCCAGGCTTCGGACTAACGATGTCCGTCACCTCTGGTATACGGTGCTTGTCTGATAATAAGTAAGTATAATCGCACTCGATGAGCGCCTCTAGAAGCGGGCTTGCTGCATGAACCTGGTGCACAAGGCCTAGCTAGCATCTCTTTTTGCTTTTCTTTTTAAGGTTGAAAGAAGTTGGTGAAGAGGAAATGGGGAGGGTGGTATTCTAGAGGGAAGGAAGTGAGCGTAGAGAGCTAGTGGAAGCAGTTCTTCCTCGTCGACCAGTGAGAGAGCTTCAATGCTATTTCTAATTTTTAAACTCTTCCTTCCCCTCCTTTCACTTCAGAGCCGTCGAAGAGAGAGCATTCCAGCAGCCACGGTCACGACGGCATTAGACTACCTTTTTTCACGTTCTCCTACCCGGTAGCGCAACCTCCTTGCTCGGATCTAGGGCGGCCAGCCAATGTCGGAAATCCTTAGCTAGCCGCTCTCGTGTCATGTAGCGACTCCTCCCTCCCAGCCAGCCACGATATCCTTCAAAGTGTACCAATCCACGGTACGCTCGCCATTGATCGTCCCACGCATACGTCCTCAAGCTCACAGCAAGACCGCACTACCACGAGAGCTTCATCTCCTGTGCGGATCCACCGACCGGAATCGTGGTGAACAAACGTTCCAGCAGTGGCCTTCTCGTTGTGCAAGTATCCTAAAAGCAACAGCCGGGCCTTGGATGAGAAGCTCTCGGGGTGTTTCGTAGGCGGTAATATCACTGCCTCGGGAATCAATAAGTTTTCCTCGAATGTAGGGGAGGAGAGAGCTTGATGCCCTAGGGAAGTTATTGTATTCACTTGGAGCAGTTACAAAACAGATGTCGCAGTCATACCTACCCCGTAAATTAGAAGAGAGACGAACAAAAGAAAGCACTCACGGCAAGCGCGTAGATGTGTGAAAGGGGAGAAAACAAAGGAAATTGTGTGTATCGACACGCGCCAACTTCCGTCCTCCAGACTCGTAAGTGACAGGTTGGAGGATATTGGCTTTGGAAATGTGGCAGGCTGTTAACCTCAATAATAAGCTCCTCAGCGCTGGTGAAATTCTTGTCCTTCAACTGAAAGATCGGAGTCTTCTAAGGTCCTAGAAATGGATGGCCTTGACGACTAAAAAGAGGAAGCTAGAGAGGAATTTCTATTTATAGCTCTTCTGAGACCAATGATGGGTTGTTAAACGTAAGACAGCTGGCGCAAAATGGCCAGGAGCCAAACGTTCTGGCAAGTCGAGGTATATAGTTCAAAGCAGCTTCTACCTTCTTGGGACGGCATGCTCTGGTGGAAATGGCTCGCTCCACTCGGGACAGGGAATAGCCACGATCTCTCAGAATGGGAATTTCTTCGGACGGGTGTGGGTCAACCGATAGTGTGATGAACTTGAATCGACTTATTGTGTTCGCCATGAGGGCCACGCTACTTTGTCTAAAATAAGAGGTGTAAGTAAAAGATGGTAGAAGGAAGGGAGGAGGGCAGGAGAGAAGCTGACTCAAAGATCCGATTTTCCAAGAAGTGATTTAGGGAGAGGTTGTTTGGTAAACTCGAACTGGTGGAATGGGAGCGAGGGTCGGGGAGTCCCGTGGTAGGTTAGAAATGAAGATGAAGTCGGTAAGGTGAGGCTGAGTTCAACGCCTGGTTATGGCCACGCTCTCCAGCTTGGCATATAAGAGTGTTGGGCTGCCACATTGCTGTTCTGCGTAAGGCACGTCTTCTTGAGCGTATCCACGCCGTGGGAGTCCTCGATCTAGTGGGCAGTACAATAGCAACTGTTTATGCATCCTCACGCACCGGAATAAGATGGATCCTTTTGGAAGGCAGGAGGGACGGAGACCCGTGGCACCGGTGATAGGCACCAGACTTGCTCCTGTACAACATGATCGCCGCCCACTTACACGCGTCTGTCTTTGCTTTGACGGTTCGTGATGGCTCGAAGTCATGTTGGGGGCCCTCGTCCCGTCCAATTTGTTGTAATTTCCTCCTCTCCCTTACATATACATCACAAAACACACCCGGTAACAAATCCTTTCTTTTTTAAAAAGAAGAAAACTCTACAAACAACTCGTGAAAATGTAAGTTCCACATCTCGGAATGATGTCTGGCCCGTCATGTCTACGAAAAGATCCTAACTGGTGATAGGCTTAACATGGATGAAGTCGTTTTCTCCCCCTCGCGAATGTAATGCTAAAGTTGAGACCGAGACTTCAGGCGGTGTAGTTCGTTGATAAATACCAAATATCATCGTTACGCCCCAATCTCGACAGAACTGCTTTCCTTCAGCACGTAGTCTTAGTCCTGAATAATCATATCTACAGTCTTGTTGGGAGTTGAGATACTGTAGCTCGTCTCAGTTCTCGGCATCACTTACAAGTTACGAGGCGTATTCAAGTTCATCACTCACGCTTGAACGGCAACCACCGCATCCTACGTGCAAACAAAACTGGCTCTAACCATAGCTTCTGACGACGAGGCCAAAGCCTATTTGGAGAAAAGCGAGGTCAGAGGTGGACGCGGAGAAGCGCGAACCGGCTCCTGTCAGACGCTTTTGTTTTCCTTCCTCTCGGATTCGGAATCGTGGACGCCAACCTGACTTGTGGTCTCATCACACGTCTCAATTGCCTCGCGTATACATCTCCTGGCGAACCTAGCCTTTGCCAATCTTCCCTTTTCATCATCCATCCATCCATTTTCTTAACCACATCTCGAGCTATCATTCCTCGTCCCCAATCCATCACCTTCCATCTCCCTAACTCACCTTCTCTCTTTACTTTACCAAAAGTCATCATCTCACATATCCACTTGCCAGACCAGAATCCATCAAAAAAATGTCGACGGACATGGAACGAATCCCCCCTCCCCACGACCCAAAAACCTGGAACATATCCGCATCGCCGGCACCATGGCGTGGAGCGCGACGGCCCGGTACCCGCTGGGTTGTAAGGAGTAACACATGGAGACGCACAGAGAATGCGTGGAAATGCCAGGAGCCGTGGCGAGGACAAGGCTGGACACACCGCGGAGCAGACCACTGGATTTCATCTAAAGCAGGACCAAGAGAGGTCAATCTCCCAGAGCAAATCCCTTCCCCACCGACCAAGCGTCCGATAATAGCCCCGGAGAGGATCATCTTCGTGCCGGAGGACCTATGTTCCTCTGACCCAGCCCGACGAGAGCGGTACAGAGTACTGGTTGGAAGGTATTGGGCAAGGCCCCGAGAGGCGGCAGCGGCGCGGATTGTGTAAGTCAAAATATAACTGGACCGTCCACGGTGCTGAGCGGGGGAGAGAAAGGGGGAGAGAGAGAGAGAGGGAGAGAACAGTTGTGAACTGACATGGTCCTAGTTCCCCGCCACACGAAAGTAATTCGGACCCAAGGACGCATATCACCGCGGATTATCTTGACCGCTGGGGATGGCTCATCGGACGATACCACATTCCGTGTCGCCGTTGATCAGCCATCCCCAGTGGTCAAGATAATCCGCAGAAATCAACATCAACCCGGAGCAAGCCTGTGAAATTTCAATTGGCTACTGTCAAATGCGCACGAGCATCAGCCGGTGAGATTGTCTTTCCGATGGTGGCCCTATTGAGATGGATCTGACGTGGCTTCTTTTCAGTTTATGATTCAACGATATATCCTCGTACGAATATGATTGGCGAAAGAGTTCCCAAAACAGACTGCCAAGTCTACCAAGCACAACGTCGGAGTAACAATCTCGCATGGGCTGACACAAAACGTGGAGGGGAGCTTTATGTATGTGTGGTTCTACAAGCTAAGATAGAAGGGTAGATTGCTTGTCTCTGGTATTTAAACGGTGCTCTCCCTCTCTTTCCCTATCACAAAACTCACCGATCAACAGGATTCAACCGTCTTCAACCTTTCCTGGTCGCCTCGAACGATATTTATCGAACCGCGTCTTATCAAAAGTGAAAAAAGACAATACGCAATATTCCCAGAAGCTCGAGCTATAAAATGTACACCCCAATGTCGAAGCTCTTCACTTTCTTATGTCTCAGCCTTCCGATAGTTAGCGCACAAACCTCTACGGTCATCGTCATTCCAACGCCCTTGCACTGGTTAGAGGCACAATCTTACTGCGGACAGCTTGGCCACACAATTTACCCTGTTCCAGCTACCCCGACAGACGCGGTCTACGATGTCCTAGAAGCTCAGCCAAACGATCGATACTGGATTCAGCGTCGGACGGGAGGGTCCTGTACTTGTTTGAATAGGAATTTGGGTGGGGACCAGTTAGAGGAAGCACCTTGTGGTGACATGTTGCCGTTCTTTTGCAAGGCTTAATGCGCCTATGCCAGGTCAAGTTGAAAACCTGGCGGAAATATGATAGTCACTGTGTGGGAATATGGAGCGGTCAGAGGGAATTGTTGACGATTATCTAGTGTCCATCCTACTCTGTCGATTGACTAGAGCACTTGTACATGTTTTCTGCTTGATGCCCCGTTTCTACTAGAGTCGGACTCGGGGAGAGTTGCACTTAGATAACCAATGCGGGTACATCAATATTATTATCGTCGTTGTTCCTCTGCAGGTATTCAATTGGTCATTGTTAGGTATGTCGGTCCGGTAAGACGACAGTTAGATGCCTGGAGCAACGAATGGGCTTTGCCTCGTCTTAGACTAAGACACGGAGAACAAGCGAACGATGATGCCACGGCCGTGATGCCTCATTTTTCCAAGCATAATTACGCGGCTCTACCCGTGGAACCAGGAGCTAACAGCCATCAGTGAGCCGGGTTTGTATAATGGTCAGGCGGGCTTGTTTTCAAGTGAGTAGTGATACGCTATGGAGTATTGACACTATCGGGGCAAATGGTGGCGGGATAGACATAGGAATTTGCGCAATCCAAGTTGCTGGATTGAAGATGATTAGGACGAACCCCACCAGCACCTGTGCCGCATCTCCAGGGAGGTTGGGCAATATCGGATGATAGGATTGTAGGGTGCGCAGAATCAGACCCGGCCATGACGTCTTCACTTGATTGCGAGAGTAATATGTATTAGGACGTGCCGTTCAAACGTGTCCTGGCGACGTCAGCTTAGCCATTACGCGTCCTTTTGACATCAAGCGCGGGAGCTGCCGCAGCGGGGCTTGGCTCGCGGGTGAAGAGATCCATTGATTTCATCGACTGTGTGATTTCCTTGCCTCACTCGGTAGAATCTATAGAATCTAGCCTTCTTACGCTTGGTCAGGGTGGCGAGGACGGACACTCGGAGTAACAAGAGAGACAATTGAAGTCGGATCACCGGATGCCAAACTGTACTTCCACTTGCCCCGAGAAAAAGAATAATTATCAGGAAACGGATAGTCGGCCACGCTTCTTCCTTCTTGTCATAACTTGGATCCAAAAGTTCCCTCTCGTGACTACGGTGATCAGGGAGAAGATGGGATTTTCGTCCATTCAATACAAATGATGGAGCTTGTGGTTCAGCTTCAATATAGGTCCCCAATCTGGATACTAGATAATACTCAGCTCATATTACTTCTTTGTGCCACACACAGTCCAGAGAGAAGCCATCGCAACATTATCCGCAAACGAAACTTTCCATCAGAAAGCCCCAGAATCGGGAAGGAAACGAACCCTGCAGGCGGGAAATCATCTCTCGCCATGATCACAAATAGATCTTGAGCGAGACAGTCGCACATTACGGTTCCCTTTCGCAACGGTACGACTGACCCTTTACCAACCCCGACGATGAATCAATTGTGTATCCCACAACGGAGCAGTAGGTAAATTCCTCCTGACTGCTCTCTCTCTCCGCCAGCTCCAGAAGCACTAATGGGCTGGTGTAAAGCTATATAATGTCCTAAAAGGCTCTACTCTTCGAAGACACCGAAAACCCGATGGGTTTCTGTGAGTAAGATACTGCTTGTTCCTTGGGCGGCACCGTCACATCCTTTTCGGATCAGCTTTGGAATGCGAACAGGCTATGGATCGCGCTGTGTTCGTGCGTGGTACAGCAGAAGCCACGAAGACCCTATGGAGATTAACAACTGGTTGGAATAGAGGGTGCCAATTGGGCTTGATTTGGGTCACAATTGGGGGCGTCACTTTTGGGCGAAAAAGGGCGGGATCAGAGAAATGGATGAACATCAATCAATTGATGATGGTATTGTCCGTATTCGGCCGCCTGTTCTTTCCTTAGATACGCCTATGGGTCAAAACTGATGTAACCTCTGTTCCCCAGACATTTGAGCGTGGCGCCCTTGATGCTCCCGACTAGTTCTAGGAAAGTTTTCTTTCCTACACAATCACATCAGTTCTCACAGGATGTACAAAGGTAATCAGTTTTCACCATGAAGAAGCAAGGTAGTTAGATGTTTAAAGGAATTTATTTTAGACTTATATAATTATAAATAGTTATTAGATGGACCAGTGGACTAATGGCCGGGGCCTCTCCTCCGTCCCCGCTCATCATACTATGAGGAGAATGAAAGAATGAACGCCCAGACGAGGGCGGCGGTGTTGATGCCCAATTCTGTTCGTCGTCCCATTACGAGAAAACTCGTGAAAGATCTCTCAGCCTTTACTAGTTGATAGTGTAGATTAGACTGAGCTTGGCCTAGCTTTGATCAAAAGTTGCTGGACGACGCTGCTGGAATTGACACACCTTTCTCGGTTGATTTAGAGGATTATCCACTTCGATTTCCTAAGCTGTAGCGAAGCTCTCCTCTCTACCTAGGCTCTGTGCTGTGTTCTAAACATAACCCCCCAAACTTTGGCGTTGTCCTTTTATTTTAACGCGAGCCTGTTTTTTTCCCTCGAGTGTCGCGCTATCGGCTTGTGTTCCAATACCCATCAAGTACCATGTCTCTCGTCGTTCGGATAAACTGCAGGTATCATCACTGCGTACCGCTAGATCGCTTCAGTTCGTGAACGCCGTTGCAGCCTCCGCCATGACCTTCAAAGCTTGATCGACACTACTAGCTCGAGCTTCCTCGCCAACAATCGACCGAACCTCTCCAAGTCTGCGCTTCCAAAATCCCCAACGCTCGAGATTCAGTCCAGCCTGGCCAGAAAACAATTCACCAGCGCTGTACGATACCTTCAGGGCTTCATCGATGTCATTCTTCTCGAGTAGGCATCGTCGAGAGCAGGGTTGGGCCGGCTTGAGTAATCCACTCGCTGGCGACGGCGACCTTGCAATCGGCGGCAGTATTGCCAGAGCTCAGGTCCTCCTTCTCTTCGAGGCCGTGCTTCAACTGCCAGATTCCAATATTCTCCCATCCAACCAGGCCCGTTCCGGGGAGTCGGGCAGCGAAGGAATTGAGATTCAGCCACTCATTCGGTGAGTAGGTTTCGTCCTCACGCGCGTCGGTCTCGAAAGTCGGATCTACGGCGGACGTTAGAAACGTGGAGAGCTAAGAATAATGGCGGATATGGAAGAGAGGAATGCCCATACCAACCCAATTATCCCTCATGCATCGTCCAAAGTAAGGAAGGTTGGCCCAGGTGTCGGCACAGTCAAGCACCGCTGGTGTTTAAGGGTTGTGAACTTATCTCACGTCGATGTCCAATAGGTTCTGAAAATAACTGAAAACGCTATTTAAGCTGATGAACCTAATAGATGTGGTGATGTAGAGTTTAGGAATTCCTCGACTCTCTCGCTGGATTGTTTGTTCTATTAAATATTAGTTATTTCCTGTCACCGATCACTGGAGCTGTAGCTCACAGGATCTATGGTTCGCCGGAGCTGGAGTTTGCTAGAGCTGTCGTTCACTGCTGCCACGAACCCACGAACGCGGGCACCGCGGCAACGGTTCCACCACAAACAGCCACCTCGCGCCTTCCCCGAACGAATTCCTTTTCCCTTCTCCCCTTCTATCGAAACCTTCCTGTACATAGACTCTTGTCAAGTAGCACTATTTGGCTGACCCATTACAGTCTCCTCGACGAAGGCGGTCAGTTACCCTCCGGTACTTATATATTATCAATGGGATATGAAGGGGCTGGTTCTGCTATGGTGTTGTATATGCAAACCTCGCTTCCGGGAGAGGATATTTTCAAGGACGTTACCGACCAGCCATGTCTTGTGAGCATCTGGTGGTTACCTGAAAGTCAGTGTTTTGTGGTTAGACTGTAGGCTCTCCTAGTCGCCACCATACGCGGAACTTTGACCGCTAGAGGTAAAGCGTAGGCGTTGAGCTAATTGTGTTATATGAGGTCGAGGTTAAGGTGGTTATTTGATGGGGGTTCTGTTATAGTAGTATCTCGAATAATTTATTGTTACCAGATCCTTCTTGAGTCTATACCCCCATTTCGAGGATAACGGCAGTACACATATTGGAGAGGTGCGTGTGGAAATCTTCAGATTCCATACAGCTTGGTTGTTCGGGTGGATCATAGATGGTAGAGCCCGGTCGGTTGGGCGTGCTGGAGCTTTGCAATCATTTGGAGTGGCAATCATTTTGTTGGACTCGTAGATTAAAGGAACCAGCATTCACCTGGAAACAGCCGTCTACTATTCTTAAAATGCTTTCTTTTGGCGGGTCTCGAGTCTCGACCTCTGCTACGACTACGGTTGAAGCGGCACTGGTGATTATACTTCACATACTTCATTGCAAATGAGAAGGGCGAGCTTTATGATAGAATGAGGGAATAAGAGAAGAGTAGAGTCGAGTCGAGCATAGCGAAACAAATTCCCAATCCATTGCACTTGTATTAATTTGCGAATTGACTATTCACTTGGATAAATCAGGACCTTGGCCTTAGTCCTTAAGCGGAAACCCTCCAGTCTTTCTCATCCGCACCAGTCTGGCAGCCATCCAGCACCAAAGTTCCGAGCCGGAAGCTACATGATCCAATAAATAACGACCCGAATGCCATTGGCCGTTCTCTAAATTGTGGTGGGAAGCCAACAGGAAACGATTGAACTAATCTGGATTGGGGGCAACCACGGATCGGCACATTCGAGCCCTATATCTGCGACGGTGCTCCGCGCTCGATAAGCCCAATCTAAGCTTTCTTTGACATGCTGAGAGTGTGTGCTGCTTGGGAGTGATCGCCCCCTCCCGGAGTCCCGGCTGAGCTCAACATCCAATCAACTGCTGAAACCAGGATGCCAAGATTCCATCCCGAGATGATGGGGTCTGGCGATCGGGAATAAATTTGCAGTGGTGCGGCGTAGAATTCCCATTGTTGTTCTTCCTCACCATCCTCGGTCTTTTTTTGTTCTGGTGGTGTTGATACTATTGTGAGCCTGTTAGGGGCTGTAGCTGTCGGCGTCGTCCGGCCGAACTGGGTGCATTTTCTGATCCGAGGTCGATCATGGGAAGGTTCTGGGGCTGGCTCGTCCTTCTTCGATATTGGCTGGATATTGGATGTATCGTCAGTGGCGACTCAGAGGATGCCGTGGTGCGGAACCGGTTATATTGCACCATCAAAGGACCAGTGCCGATGCCGTGATGCATGAGCTTTTGTGATGGTGGGTTAATTGGCCATGGGGATTGGAATCCTTGAAGTTGTTTTTATTACCGACGGAGCATGACTTAGGGAGAAACGAGATAGATTGGCTATAATATCGGATGTATGTTGATCTAGAAGCATAGATGTTTAAACACACACTCACGGGCCACGGCACACGGAACCTACAGAGACCTACATACCTTACATCAACTGATATCATATCTACATGTGTATGAACTTGGCTATTCCGGGTTCTCTCCCCCGAGCCCCACAATGCTTCTGTTCTGCCAAGACAAGGGATTTGCAGCTTATCCCTCTAATATAAATAAAAGCGCTCAGGACATCTGAGAGCTTCTTGGCCCACCTGCAATTCCGTTCTTCCTATCTCACGTGGGAAGAATCGTCTTGGACATCAACCGCACGCAGGCACGGAGTGATTGAGCAGAAGACGACGGTCTAGAATCTAAAAGAGAATCGGAGCTAGCAGACAAAAGAACACCATACCATGGGCATACAGAAGGCTACGTTCCATCAATACCAGTGACCCCAAGCCCAAGATTAACTCTCCTTTCCTTTATCCCTGGAACGACACTGCTCCCGAACCAAGTCTCTTCGCCGACCCGACCACCGCTTGTCAGAATATACATTACGACGCACACATCAAACCGTGAAGATGGTCAGCCTTAGGCGGGCAACCGTCTTCCTCGTCTCCCTGGTGCCTTTTGCTGCCGCTGTCTTCGTGCAGTCGGAGGCGTCAGAGACCAACACATCGAAGTCGGAAACATCGACTGCCATCAAAGGCAAATATATCATCACGCTCAAAGAGGGCACCAGCGACGCAACTACCAAATCCCACTTGGCCTGGGTGCAGAACGTTCATAAGCGAAGTATTGATGGACGAAATCTCAAGGGTGTTGAGAAAACGTACAAAGCGGGAAGCTTCCGTGCATACGCAGGGGAGTTTGATGAGACGACGATTGAGCAGATCAGGAGCCATCCTGAGGTAAGGAAGGCAATAATAGAGCTTCCTCCACTCCTTCTCTCAATATCTCGTTCCCGACTGGAGCAAAACATCCATGCGCATTACACACATACAGCTTTTGTTTGAACACCGTGCCATTAATCTAGTAATCTAACACCTCTTCCTTTAGGTCGAATACGTCGAGCCCGACCAGATCTTCAGGATAACCGCCGTTGCCTCACAACAGGAAGCCGAGTGGGGCCTCGGAACCCTCTCGAGTAGGACCCCCGGCTCCAATATTTACACCTACGACTCTTCTGCTGGGAGGGGAGGCTACGCCTACATCATCGACACCGGTCTATACAATCAGCACCCGGAATTCGACGGCGGCCGCGCGCAGCTGGGCCAGAACTTTGTGCCATTCACCGCCTTTGTCGACAATGCCGGCCATGGCACTCACGTTGCCGGTACCATCGGCGGCAAGACGTACGGCGTGGCGAAGGCTGCCACGCTCGTCTCCGTCAAGGTCCTGGACAGCGAAGAGACTCAAGGCTCTATCGTCCTGCAGGGATTGCAGTGGGCCATTACTGACATTGTCAACAAGGGTCGGGTGGGCAAATCGGTTATCAACATGTCTCTAGGTGAGGATGAACCACCCACTTCCTTTTTTTCTTCTGAAATGGCAGTTGACTTCTGACGCGAGGAAACCTCCTTTTTCCCTCTTTCCCTGTTCCTCCTAGGCGGCAGTAGAGTTTACGCATTGAATACCCTGGTCCGAGTGGCCTACGCAGCAGGCATCCCAGTCGTGGCGGCCGCTGGAAACGACAACGCCCTCGCATCCAGCGGCTCGCCCGCCATGGAACCCAGGTCGATCACCGTCGGCGCCATCGACGAGAACTGGGAGGAGGCGTGGTTCTCCAACTACGGCCGCCTCGTCGACATCCTCGCTCCCGGAGTGAACATCCTCTCTGCCTGGAAGAGAACTGAAGACCCAGTGACCCGTGTTGTAACGCTGAACGGAACTCTATCGCTGAACGGAACCTCTATGGCTGCGCCGCATATAACGGGGTTGGCGATCTATCTCATGATCGCCGAGAATATTACCACGCCCGATGCACTCACGGCTCGGCTTCAGACGCTCGGAACGAAGAACAAAGCTAAGAAATTGAAATATGAGACTCCTAATGTAATTGCCTATAATGGAATCGCCTAAGAGGCTAAGACAGGGCACGTAGCGTCTTGTCGATGGAGCTTGTCATTCGAGATACCAGAGGAAGATGGTGGACGACAGGCTTTGGAAGGATGAGCGAGTGGAAGCGACCTTCAATTTTTTATTTGAACTTATATATTTATGAGATTTCATTTCCCTCTTTAATTCTATCCATTCAACTGCGCTATGCTACTGGTTGGTTGCTGGGGCAAGGAAGAGAACTCGACAACATGGAGGACAAAGCCCTCACGCCAAATTGTAGTTTCAAGCGAAGGGAAGCTTCTAAGGGACATAACAAGAGTTACACCGTTATACTGTGTTTCCAAAATCGCGGAAAGTCCCGTGTTCCAAGAACAAACTTCCAGCAGTCAAAGATCAAAGTTCCACTGACATATGGACCCTGGATGGTTTTCTAAATCTTGCGCCTCGGTATCCAAGGATTCGTTCCATCAATGATGTAACTATACCTCAGGAGAGGCCCTAATCTTCCATAAATGATCAGCGTTAACTGTACCATTCTGGGTGGGCCTATACAAAAGGCCAGGACTTTTGACAGCGTCTCTGAGAAAATCGCGAAACTCAAAACTCGAACTCTCTTTTCCCTTTCTCATTTTCCTTTTAACCCAATTCGATCTAGTTCACTTAGTGGGCCCGGCACAAGAACCCCAGATCCGAAACCTTTTAACTCCGTCATCGACGCAATTTTTTTTTTTGGATCCCCGAGACCCGAGACCCGAGAACCCCGGACGTTGGATAAAAGCGGGAGAGAGCAAAGCAATGGATTCAACAAAATGGCGCGTGTCCAAGGCCTGCCAAGAGTGCCGGGTCAAGAAGATCCGGTGCAACGGCGAGGAGCCGTGCCAGCGGTGCCAGATGCGCCGTCTGGTCTGCGTCTACAGGGCCAAGGCCCGAAACCGCGCGCGAAGGATTCCGCTGCCGCCGGACTCGAGCATTGCGTCGTCGGACGATGGTCGGCCGACGGCGGCTGCGGCGGCTGGGACTGGGACTGGGGCGGCGGCGATTCGGCAGGCCGAGGAGGAGATGGAGGACACCGCAAGTCCAAGTCTTCACATCCACAGCGTGGCGGCTACGCATCGCACGTCGCCCTCGTGCTTCCTTGAGCTCTACTACGGCCCGTCTTCTAATTTCTCGATGCTCCATTCGATATATCATCAGATGGAAGGCACCGCAATGGCCCCCGGCTCGCAGAAGGACGTCGAAGAGGTCGGGCCGGGCCTGGACCTCTTTAGCAACCGGCGCCTCTTCTTCGGTGACTGGATCGACAGCAAGACCTTGTTGCCCACGCAAAACGACTACTCGGCCATGTTCTTGGATCGCGCACTATCTCAACGTCTGGTGGAGACGTACCTTTCGACGTATTGGCATGTCCTCCCCGTCATGCCCCAGTCCGAGTACCGGCATCAGCTTGACAGGCTGCACAAATCCCCGGCGATATTCTCGTACGATTCCGCAGACAACATCATCGTCGTGCTGGCCATGGCGCTGGGAGCGTCTGTTATAGATGAGGACCAGGTTGCCGAGTTTCTGTTCCAAAAGGCAAAGAACGGCGCGGCGAAACTGGATGAGCTGGTGAACGTTCAGGCTGTTCAGATTGCCTTAATGATGATAAGTTTGGCTACCAAGGTGAAAAACCAAAACTAACTAACCAGCTAACATCGTTGCCGTTGTGTCTGTGTGTGTGTGTGCACGCCCATTTCCAGGTTGAAAGGGCAAGGCCCAATGCTGCGTTTCTCCACGCGGGAACGGCGGTGAGAAAGGCCGTCGCCGCCGGTTTGCACAAGGACGTAAACGGGCGTCGAGGGCAGAATCAGGAGGAAGTATTACGTGGGCAAAAGACGCTTTGGAGCTTATATTTTTGGGAGACGTACGTTCTGCGTCCTTGGCGGACTGACTTTGATATCACCGAGATTCCCCTACCCTTTCTCTTCTTCGTAGTAACATGCTCCTTTTCTAGATGGATGTGCTTTAGCCTCGGCCGACCGCGATCGATTCCGGAACCAGGGTCCAATGTTCCAGTCCCACATCAGGATCGATTTCTCAACTCTCTGGTAATGTTATCGCGAATCATGTCCATGTGCTCCTCTAAAATCTACGACGACCAACATCACTCTCTCTTACCTCTGTGGCATGCGGCGAACGACATCCGCCGTGAGCTCCACGAGTTTGCCGAACAACAGCGAAAGGATATGAACTTTGGGCTTGTCGGTGATCCGAATACGGGGGAGCTCGGCGTGTGCCAAACGATAATATCCACGAGCAAGTGTTCTTTCTTTTTTCCCCTGACCGCAACCACCAATGCATTATGCACAGGGGACTAACTGGGCCATTTCCCCTTGCTCCAGTGTACCATCATACTCTCCTACTTACTTTTAGGCCGTTTCTGGTTTTTCGAGCGAAATTAAAACGCCAGACTGAAAGAGCAGATAGCTCCAGTCTCGCACAACCAGCGCCACCACCTTGGTTGGATACGGCGGCTGAGTATTGTCTCGATGCTGCGCGACATTCGATCGGCTTTCTTGCGGGGGCATGCGAGCAAAACAGTTTCTGCCAGGTAAGGAATACACCCCTAGCGACTAGCTCGATCGCAATCGGTCTTGTGGTGAGAGAACCACGTCACATCACGTTAACGCGTATATCCAGGGAATCAAGTATCACGCCTTCTTCCTCGAGGGAGCCAGCTACGTTTTGGCCTTTGACATGCTCCAGGACAAGCCCTCCTGCGATAGGAACCTCCCTTGGATCATCACGGCCTTGAAATGCATAAAATCCATCCATCACAGCAATTCCACCTTCGCGCAAACGAATCCCCTCATGGTCGCCATCGAACGAATGATCACGTCGGTTATCCCCGATTTCCGGCTCGACGCCGCTTTGGCCTCGATGCAGGACGGGGTCCACACCATTCCCCTCACGCACCAGCAGCAGCACGCGTCCGCATCCGACATTCCCGGTCCGACCCTGAATTATGCGGTACCGGACTCGGCGTGTCTGTACCCGTCCATGCCGTTCGGCTTCGACGTCAACGGCCCACTGGTTACGCAGTCTCCCACCATGGGCACGCTGGATGATCAGGTGGATATCACGGCGGCGGACATGGGGTGGAATTTCGACCTAGGCACCATGGATATGGAGGCGTTCTTATCTATAGATGCGAACCAGCAGTTTAATTTTAGCACGTAATTTTAGGCATTCGTGCTGGGCCAGCCAGTCAACGCCTCAGATAAGCTTCGTGCTCCAGTGTTTTTTTCCGGTTTTGTCCCCATCCTCCTGCAGTTTGTTGGCCATCCGAGTTTTTTTTCTGTGGAGCGATGGAGACGCGAATGCCCCGAGGCTCCGCTCTTCTTTCTCCCGATCCTCGGCCGCGTTAAAAAGTGACATTTGCTTTGCTGGAAGTTTGAGAGAAGGCGGGTGTACCTAGTGGATTCTAAAGTTAGTATAGGGCCGGAAATATGGAAATACGGATTTAGGGAAGTACGGAAAGTCGGTCATGGATTGATAATCACGAAGAAGTACTGGGAGATATATAATAACAAATGCGGAATCTAAAGGTATCTGTGTTCTATCCTGAAAGTAAAAGATTAGACGTGGCTTCAAGATTCGTTCTTTTGCTTCTCTTTGACTTGTTTTTTGTCTTGTTCCAGCCCGAGTCGTGGTGGTGATTAACTTATTTCCTTCTTTGGCCATCACGATGCATACATCCGGATCCGAGGCCACGCTCGGGGACCTCGTCTCGGCGGCCCACGACCATAATAAGAACAAAAATAGCGGAAGGTTCCGCAGAGAGGGAAACTTCCACGCCCCGAGTAGTGATACCGACGTGGAAGTGGGGGAGCAGCAGGATGTGGGAAGCAACGAGAAGGACTTTATCCAGAAGCGTCTAACTCTCAGCTTTAAATCCGTCACTGTGCTAGTGAAGGCGCCCGGGGAAGCTCTGGGCGAGACTTTGTGGTCTCGAGTTGATCCGACACAGCTGTTGGGATACTTTAGAGGAAATACTCTGCCGAAGAGAGTAAGGGTTATTCGAGGTTGGTTCATGGTTAATTGACGGCGTGCTAATGTACCATCTTGGCAGGCAATACTTCACGATGTCACCGGACAAGTCAATCCAGGAGAAATGGTATGACAAAACTCTCACTAGAGTTCCATGTAGTAAGAGGCAATGTGTGCTAACCGCGATCCCGTTTCTAGCTTCTGGTTCTCGGCAGGCCCGGAGCTGGATGCACCTCCCTTCTCCGCGTCCTTGCGAATCACCGAGAATCCTTCAGCGAAATCCAGGGCGAGGTGAGGTTCGGAAGCATGACGCACAAGGAAGCCAAAAGATACGCGCAGCAGATCGTCTTCAACACGGAAGACGACATTCATTTTCCCACCATGACTGTCAACCAGACGATGAAGTTTGCGCTGCGGAATAAAGTCCCGAGGGAAAGGCCCGAGCACGTCGAGAAGAAGACGCAGTTTGTCCTGGATAAGAGGACGGGAATCCTCGAGTCTCTTGGCATCGGGCACACGCAGAAGACGTTGGTCGGAAACGAGTTTATTCGCGGCGTGTCTGGTGGTGAGAGGAAGCGCGTGTCGCTGGCTGAGGTGTTGGCCAGTCAGGTCAGTGGTCATTTCTTTTTACAAGCCGATTTACTTGCTTTCTTCTTCTTCTATACTTACCTTTCCGCAGAGTCCGGTTCAGTTCTGGGACCAACCAACGAGAGGCCTCGACGCAAAAACTGCTTTCGAGTTCGTGGCCATGCTGCGCGAGGAAGCCGACCGAAATAGCAGGACCGTTGTCGCCACCATGTACCAGGCCGGAAATTCAATCTACGACAGCTTTGACAAGGTGCTCGTCCTCGCCGAAGGACGCGTCATCTACTACGGACCCCGGCACATGGCAAAGTCGTATTTCGAGGAGCTTGGGTTCGTGTGCCCTCGCGGTGCCAACGTTGCCGACTTCCTAACCTCAGTGACTGTCACGACGGAGGCGGTGGTGGCCCCTGGCTTCGAGGGGCGCGTGCCAACTACACCCGAGGAGTTTGAGAAGGCGTACAAGGAGAGTTCTGCGTGTATACAAGCTATCGAGTACATGCGAGATCCTACTACGCTGCGCGACGAGACCGATGAACTAGAGGAAGCTGTGCAGAGGGAGAAGAAGCGACGACATGTCGGAGGGAAGAGAAGTGTTTACACGGTCGGGCTCCGTGAACAGGTCGTCAACTGCACCATTCGGTATGTTCCAGCATATGATTGCCTCGATGAAATGTGACGTATCTGACACGACCTGCTAAACTGCTGTGCAGCCAATTTCAAATAATGATGGGCGACCGACTGTCCCTTGCGGTCAAAATCGTCTCAGCCATCATCCAGGCCCTCGTCTGCGGCAGCCTTTTCTACAACCTCCCGGATACCAGTGTATCCATATTCCTTCGCCCAGGCGTACTCTTCTTCCCCGTTCTCTACTTTCTCCTTGAGTCCTTGTCGGAAACCACCGCTTCTTTCATGGGCAGACCGATTCTAGTGCGCCACAAGCGCTTCGGCTTCTACCGCCCAACGGCCTTCTGCATCGCCAACGCCATCACCGACATCCCGATCGTCATGGTCCAAGTTACGTGCTTCTCCATCATCCTCTACTTCATGTCCAACCTGCAAGTCGACGCGGGCAGATTCTTCACCTTCTGGATCGTCGTCAACGCGAGCACGCTGTGCTTCATCCAGCTGTTCAGGATGGTCGGCGCCCTATGCGCGAGGTTCGGCACGGCGTCCCAGGTCTCCGGCCTCTTGTCAACCATCTTTTTCGTCTACAGCGGCTACCTCATCCCGTACGAGAAGATGCACGTCTGGTTTCGCTGGATCTTCTACCTGAACCCGGGTGCTTACGCGTTCGAGTCCCTCATGGCCAACGAGTTCGGCGGAGTGGAGCTGCAGTGCGTCGCACCGCAATACGTTCCTTTCGGAGGATCGTACGACTCGGAACCGGCGTCTAATAGAGGATGCACCGTCCTAGGCTCAGATGCCGATGGGCTCATCAACGGTAGCGCGTACATCCGGGAACAAAACCATTACTCCACCGGCCATATCTGGCGGGGCTTCGGCGTGTTGATCGGTTTCTGGATCTTCTTCATCGGCGTCACGGCGCTTGGATTCGAGTTTAGGAACAGCCACGGTGGGTCGTCGGTGCTTCTCTACAAACGCGGCCTGAGGAACAAGAAGCCAAATGGAGATGTGGAAGCCTCTGCTTCTGGACTTGCGGAAAAGGAACGGCGAGCACCGCCGACGACTCAAGAGGTCAAGCAATCGACATTTGCATGGCAGAATTTGGATTACTATGTCAAGTACCAGGGGCAACAAAAGCAGCTCCTAGACAAAGTCTTCGGATACGTGAAGCCCGGAAATTTGGTTGCGCTTATGGGGTCGTCCGGAGCAGGAAAGACGACGTAAGTCTAACCGCCCGTCTAAAGAATTACAATGCCAGGTCGAGGCACATGGTCTTTGCTAACCTTTTCTTTTTCTTCTATACACAAGTCTTCTTGACGTGCTTGCGCAGCGAAAGGACGCCGGAGAGATTTATGGTTCAATTCTGATCGACGGCAAACCACAGGGCATCAGCTTCCAGCGAACGACTGGTTACTGCGAGCAGATGGATGTCCACGAAGCCACCGCCACAGTCAGAGAGGCACTAATCTTTTCGGCTCTTCTTCGACAGCCTAGGCATGTGCCGGAGAAAGAAAAGATCGAATACGTCGACCACATCATTGAGCTTCTTGAGTTGCAGGATATCAGTGATGCATTGATCGGAGGTTAGTTTCCAAGAAGGGAAGGAAGACAAAAGACGGGCTCTGCTTTCGGATACTGACAAAGAACAATAGTCCCCGGAGCAGGACTGAGTATCGAACAGCGGAAACGAGTGACCCTGGGCGTCGAGCTTGTCGCGAAACCGACTCTCCTCTTCCTCGACGAGCCCACGTCTGGCCTCGATGGACAGTCGGCCTACAATATCATTCGATTCTTGCGGAGGCTGGTTGACGGTGGCCAAGCCGTTTTGGTAAGTCTGTCCCTTGAGCGTCTGTGAACTATGATCGTGGCTAATATGGCTTCAGTGCACTATCCATCAACCATCGGCAGTTCTTTTCGAAGCCTTTGACTCCCTGCTTCTACTTGCCAAGGGTGGACGCATGACTTACTTTGGCGAGAGTAAGTTTGCATTCCGCAACAAATTCCACATCTCTGCTCTTCGCTAACTCCGTCATAGCTGGAGAGAATTCCGTGAAGGTTCTCGACTACTTTGCCCGACATGGCGCGCCTTGTCCCGAAGACGCGAATCCGGCCGAGCACATCGTCGAAACTGTCCAAGGAAACACCGACATGGAAATCGATTGGGTGGACGTCTGGAGTAGATCCGAGGAACGCCAAAGGGCTTTGGAAGAGCTCGAGACGCTGAACGCCAAGGCTCTGGAAGGCAGCCAAGGCGAGGAGGACACCGCGGATTTCGCGACATCGAAGTGGTTCCAGTTCCGGATGGTTCTGCATAGGCTCATGGTTCAGCTGTGGCGCTCGCCGGTAAGATTCTCGCAACAACTGCTCAATGATTCATGGGAGATTTCGTAAATTAACTCGTAACTCGCATTAGGACTATGTGTGGAACAAGATCAACTTGCACATCTTCGCGGCGCTGTTCAGTGGTTTCACGTTTTGGATGATTGGCAACAGCTCATTTGACCTGCAGCTGCGGCTATTCGCCATTTTCAACTTCATCTTTGTCGCACCCGGCTGTATCAATCAAATGCAGCCCTTTTTCTTGCATAACCGAGATCTGTTCGAGACGCGAGAGAAGAAGGCATGTCTCCTATATCCGACGAAACAAAACGTGTGAACGACCGAGGGAACTAACTTGATTTTCCTAGTCCAAAACATATCATTGGGTGGCTTTCATCGGAGCGCAGATGGTGTCCGAGATCCCCTATCTTATTCTCTGCGCCACGCTGTACTTTTGCTGTTGGTACTTTACTGCCGGTTTCCCGGTCGAGGCTCGCATCTCGGGACATATTTACCTTCAGATGATTTGTGAGTCTTTACTAGAATATTGGGACATGCAAAGAACCACGCAACTAATTCGTTCTAAAGTCTACGAGTTCCTCTACACGTCCATCGGCCAAGCCATTGCAGCTTATGCTCCCAACGAGTATTTTGCTGCCATTATGAATCCCCTTTTAATAGGAGCCGGTATGATCTCCTTCTGCGGTGTTGTCGTCCCGTACACTCTCATGCAGCCGTTCTGGAAGTACTGGCTGTACTACCTCGACCCATTCCACTACCTCGTCGGGGGCCTCCTGGGCACGGTTATCTGGGACGTTCAGGTCCAGTGTCGGCCGGAGGAGCTCACGACTTTCGACCCGCCTTCTAGACTTACCTGCGGAGAATACATGTCGGATTTCCTGAGCACTAACAGCGGGTACATCGAGAACGCCAATTCCACGAGCCAATGCCAATACTGCCCCTATTCAACTGGGGCCGATTATGCAAAGATCTTTAATATCAATGAGAAGTACTATGCCTGGCGAGACGTAAGTGTGGAAGCTTTGACGTCCTCGGAGATATTTCCGCTAACCTTCTTTTTCCTTCGTGTACAGACGGGTATTACGGCGCTATTCTGTGTATCTTCGTATGCAGTAGTGTTCCTGATGATGAAACTGAGGAGTAAGAAGACGAAGAGTGCAAGGGCGGAATAAGAGACAAGAGAATTAATAGAATCAACATAATGCGTCGGAAAAACAGGGAGGGAGAGGATAAGTGAAAAAGAGCTTCGTGGATAGATCATAAAATAGTCACAAATACCACTAGAGAACGGGCTCGGGGTGGGAAGCGGGAATTCCATTGCGGCGACAATAGATCGATCTGGTGACTGGTATCAGGCACATTGCCACCATAAATAATAATATATCTTGGTTGTTAATTTCAGTTTCATGCTTGAGGTCTGCTCGCCGGCCTTCCGATCAAGAAAAAATTTAAAGCAAGGCCGTAAATAACCTTAGATCTTCGACACAAGGACTCACAACCGATCTTAATCCAGGTAAGCCCAACGTACCTCGATTCATACACACAAATTTATACATCCTGGTGGTTGACATGCCATTTCTTACAAGTTTGTAGCGGAATCTAACATCATCTATTACTAAAATCCCAAAGGAAGCTGTCCGCGTAATTACTCTAGCCAAGTATTGCCCGTGCAATGGTCCAAGGATGATCACTGTTCCAAAGATCGGATGTCCTGCCCTCAGGATCGCCTTCTAGACTTTGTCTCAGCCTTGGCATGTCCGTTGCCCAGAAATGCCCACAGGTTGTTTTCCAAGTACTAGATTACTAGATGCTGTAACGCTCCCACCTCGGGGTCTTGCCCGTCTTTGAGAAACTGATTGGCCCTATCCCTTCGTTAGTCTAGACGAACAGAATGTTGGGTAGGTCGGCCAAAGGGAGGCTGCGGTTGGGTATGCATCTTTAAGTGATACAAAAGCTTAAAATTAGACTTCCCAGGGGTCAATTTAGGTTGAAGGACAAGAGCGATTTTGTGGCAATTTCTATTATATCTTCACTCCGATATTGACCTCTGTCGGGGACCCCTGCCAAGCAGTGGTTGAAGTGAACATCCAAACTTTGATATCAGATGGACCCTCTAATCATATGTTACTGAGTCTACCATCGATCCAGTCTCAATGGTCTCGACTCCCGAGCTAAGCTCAGCGCGGACTAGCGCCACGAGTGTCATCTTGACATGACCCTCAAGCAGCGATCATGCGAAGCTCTACCCATTATCTAAAAAGCAGCTTAATATCTCGCATAATTCAGTGTACACTATCATCACGTACAGGTTTCTGGTTTAGACGGTCATGTAGTGCTTGCTAAGACATTGGGCATGCCTCAGCAGACACACAGACCACTCTTCATGCTGTGGCGTACGCTGGTACCATTGCTTCCTTTCTAGATGCTACCTTGCCGAAGATCCGAACGTCTTCAGGAGTTGTACGTCATCTCGGTTGCTTAGCTTGCATAGCCGAATGAGCTCCGTTCAGCTAGCCATTCTTTAATGGGCAACGAGCTGAGGAGACTTCGAGTCTATGAATTGATGATTGGGTCGAATACTTTAGAGTGATACGTCATCACAAACCCAGCTTTCTTCTTTCTTGTCGAGTTAGTTGAGCTTATGGAAAGCTTCGGTTGTAGGTTCTAAAGAGTGTATAAAAGGGGCGCGGACCCCATCGAATCGCCATTATTCTCAACCCTTTATACAATCAATCACATCTCCAGTTCAAGTATTCTCATAATAGGAGTAGAATCGAAGTATCACGATTTCATCCATCAAACATGTTCGGATTCGGTCAGCAGACTCTCTTCATCCTATGCAGCCGAGATCGTGCTAATATCGTGCAGACGAGGCCAAGAACCACCACGGCGACCTCTACGGCGATCAACATGAGGGCAAATTTAGCCACGAAGCCGTTGCCGGCGGGGCCGCTTTCGAGGCCATGAAGCTCTTCCTCGATAGACAGCGCAAGCAGGGTGTGTTTCCGTTTCCCCCTTCATTTCTCGTCCTCTTTTCCTTGCAGTAGCAGCATGTTGACAGATCTCATGTCACTAGGTGGCACAGTCAAGCACGCCTTTGCTAAGGAGCTCCTCATGGGCGTGGTTGGTGGCGAGGTGGACAAGGTGATGGAGACTAAGGGAATGGACTACCTTTCTAGGGAGAGAGTGAAGAGGGATGCGCAGCAGCAAGCTGAGCAGATGTACGATCAGCAGTATGGGGATATGGATGAGTTTGATCCGTGAGTATCGTCACTTTCACTTCCTGCTTGGGCAACTGTACTGGACACAAGCTAATGAAGAGGAAGCTCGTCGCGTGAGCCGCATCATTACTTCCGTGGCTAATACTAAGGTCGAAGTTCTCGGCCGAATAGAATGGATGGAAAATTGAATGGATGTTGCCTGTAGTCCCTTAGGTTCTATTGAAATCGAATCTTGATCGCAGTCTATCCAAACTTGACAAGTCATTCCTCACTCGCAGTGTGCCTCTCATCTCCGGAGAGCCCAGGTCGCTATTCCGTGCCGCTGGACCTCTCGTGCTCTCCTCCTCCAGTCTAGCACCCTTGATCCTCCTGCGGAGGGGACGCTGGCGGAGACGTAGTGCGAATATGTTAGCATAGGCTAGAGGATGTCTAAAGACGGGTTGCCAAAGCTGGAAACAGGTCAAATAGACCCAGCAACCTCATATAGGATACTTAATTAAATGAACCTTAAAAAGCTATCCGGGGATTTTCTCTTCGAAGAGCTTGAAGAAAAGAACAGGTTTTGATGTGCCTCAGCTGCGTTCCACACTCACTAGCAATCCAAATCTCAGCTTTCATTTCCAGTGACTTTTCCTTCAGTACATGCTAACCAACCCCCCCTGGCCACCTTTTTTCTTTCTTTTTCTTACTTGCATTAGCTGGCAGCCTTAAACAAACCGATACTCTGCAATTGTATGTTGGCTTGTTATTGCAACAGTCGCTGTCAGAGTGGCTCTCTCCAAATCATGTATGGGCTTATTATTTACATTTCGGCATCTCGGCAACCTCCTTGTGAACAAGTGGGATGGACAATACTACCTCATCACTGGCTGGAGACTCCGAGGTCATTGGCCAGAGTACGAACATGCCGATTATCCGCAACCAGAAGCAGATCTTGCAAGGGGGTATTAGGGCTGAGAGGCCTCTCGCATTCGCATTGCTCGTATAAGTCGTATCGTCGAGTCCTGAGCGTATGGTGCCCGTTAGGCAGCCTTTTTATTTTTATTTTCATTATCTTGTCTTCTGGCCTAATTTATCTTTACTGTAGAATTTAGAAAATGATCATCCTTTGCCCAATAGACCACTTCCCCAACGGCTTCTAATTAGAAGAGAGAGAATGCAATACGTTCGCCATGATGCTGTTCAAAAAGCCAAAGGCCGCGACATGTCCACACTTGCCCCGAGCGGCTTCACCAACAAAAACTATCCCCGCCGCTGATGCTGCGACGAAGGAGGTGACTGGCGAGGGCTCCACGCCTATGCGAGCTGCCCAGACCTGTGAGATTTGCACCCAGGAGAAGAAAGCAGCAAGAATTTACCGAGCCAAGATAATTTTAGGCCTCGTGCTACCATTTACAATCCAGGCGTTTGACATGACTATGTAAGTTGGCTGTGGTCTTTTATTGATATTTTTTTTGTACTGGCGATCAGTCGTTGGGTACTATGACTACTATGAATCCTTGGAACGACAGTGAACAAACGCCTGACCTTGACTACAGAATCGCAAGTGCTCTCCCATGGATCGCGGTCGAGTTCGGTAAGCGACAATGAGCCTATTCCGCAGACTCTCGTTCTAACCAAGGAGCAGGCGAAATCACGCAGCTCAACTGGATCGTCACCGCCTTCAATTTGACATCAGCAGCTTTAATCCCCGCCTGGGGCCACTTTGCCGACATATTCGGGAGACACTGGTCGCTCCAAGCGGCGACTTTCATCGTCATGGTAGGGAGTGCTCTCTGCACCGCGGCGCCGACGCGTGCTTTCCCCGTTCTTCTCCTCGGCCGCGCCTTGCAGGGCGTCGGGGCTGCTGGCATAGGCGTGATCATCAGGGTTATCCTCGCCGACAAGGTGTCTCTGAAGGAGAATGCCAAGAACAACTCGATTTTTTCTTTAGTTGCGGGGATTTCATTTTCGGTCGGACCAGTCCTAGGAGGTGAGTGTTATGGATGTATTACTGTATTTATGGGACGTCCTGATTCAAAAGCGTGTCTAACCATTATCCCCCCCTCTCTTCTAGGTGTTCTAACCCGTGCAAGCTGGAGATGGTGCTTCGGAATAAATCTCCCTGCGTGTGCCATAACCTTCATAATAGTCTTTCTCATCCGGTCCGTCCTCCTTGGGCCGCAACCTATTCCAGGTCTGGATGAGCACGCAACAGGCGGACGATCTCCACTTGCGCGTCGTCTGAAAACGATCGACATTGGCGGCGAAATCCTGTCCATCTTCGGGGTCGGCCTGATGATCTTGGCCTTTACCTGGGCGGGAGCTACTTACGACTGGGATAACGCGGCGGTTCTCGTCCCTCTCATCCTCGGCGTTTTTATGACGCTCGGTTTCATCTTTTGGCAGTATATGATGGCCCCTGGTAGGCCATTGTCACGATTGTTTCCTCTCCAGAGGCCCATGCTGGCTTGGGAACTGTTGAAGCAACGGAATATTGGTCTGCTTTTCTTTATTAACTTCGCAATGGGAGTGGGTCTGTATGCGGTGCTCTATTTCGTGAATCTCTACTTTACCATGGTCAAGGTATGTTCTGTATCCATATCACAGAAATTGGTGGAAAATTGATGCTCAACTAAAACGATCGATGCAAGGGCCACGATGCTTCTTCCGCCGGAGTTCAACTCCTATATTACACTCCAGGATTAGGAGGTAGGCTCCCTCATCAAATCGCACATGGAGTAGAATGCGAGAGACTAAGCGGGCCAAGTCGGTGCTTATTCGGCCATGTACATGTGTAACGTACGGCCGCGGAAAACTTGGTGGCCCATTCTCTTAGGTTCGACGATAGAATGCGCAGGAGTTGCTGCCTTGGCATACGCAGTTTCTATCGACCATAAGCCGACTGTGTACGGAATGATGGCGCTGGCTGGTGTTGGGACCGGCTTGCGATTTATGCCAGGTGGGTGGGCGAAGATTTTACTTTGTTCTGTTCCTTTCCCTATCATTCTTCTTCTCCCGATTTCAGCTTTTCCCGCTAACCAACACAACTCCGCAGGGACGATTCATGCGGTCGGCTTCTGTCCAGGCCACATCTCTTCCATTGTAGGGTTCATGGGAATCGCCATGCCGTTTGGCGGGACCCTCGGCATGACCATTATGTCGACCGTCTTTAACAATGCCTCCCACCTGTCTCGTAACTCTCCGTATCGCGACTTCTCTGTTTTCTCTCAACTACCTCCGGACATTCTGAAGCAAGTCAGGGAAAACGCCAAGGTACGTAGCCTGGCATGTGTGACACTAGATTTCAATGTTGTCTACTAACGGGGAGGCTATAAAAAAGATGGGTATAGTCTGGGCTTTCGTCGCCATCACGCCAATCTTGTTTATGGTGAGAGAAACCGATGTTCATACTTTCCAATACCCATTGAGCATTGTTATAGCTAACAAAATACGGCATCAGTGCATTGTCGCTGCGTTAGCTTTGGGAAATGTCAACATCACAAAGGACGATATTCATTCTGGCGATGATTCCTACAAGGCGAACTTGACGGAAGAGAGCTATCTATATACTATAATTGGACGAAGACGAAAGAAGAGCTCAGAATAGGATTAAGAGCGGCCCTGGTATCCGGGGGTTTCCTGAACTACTCTGGATGGAGCGACAGCTAGCACATGGGCTGATAAAACGTGGACCGTGGAATGTGGAATCCTGGCATGTTTGAATGGACATTCACATCAGCGACACTAAAGCCTCTGTTTGGCTCACGCATTTGACAGAATTCATCCCGGCGATGCTATCAAGCCTCTCGTAACCGAGACGCTCATGTACTTGGCCGCATCCCGGTATAGGTACGTTCTCCCTAGCGAACAGAACCGCATACGCCGTAAGAGATCTGTAGAATTTGCCCAAAGCCTACCCAGCGGACCTGCAGAGCCTACGACAGCAAGCGCATCAACGAGGATGCTTTTGGGAATGCTTCCGGACTTTGGCTCCTGTATTTGATGGTCGGTGTGATCAACAATTGCGCATTCCGAAGTCTCTGAGCAGTTCACCCTCGATGGACATCTTGCGCCAGAACGTTTCGACCGAATCCTATTCGTAGACAGTTAATACCGTGACGAATCTTGTATCGTCCCCATATAGATTACCGCGCACCATCAAAGACACTGGGGGCGAGTGGAAGACGTATGGTTAAATTATATCGGCTCGTGTTATTCAAAACACTGGCACTGCCGACAGTTACCGACCCGGCACTTCGAATACCGCTGAGTCTGCAAAAGATTAAGCACATTTCTCGATCGCAGTGGGCAAGTAACTATAGCTTCTAACTGTCAACCCTATTCCAACATGAGGGAGAGAATATCGCCCGTGAGACATTTCTTCACTCACTCTAAAGTTTGACGAATGGCAGGACATACTGATCGGATCATCCCCTTTGCTCCAGTCGTCAAAAGTCGCAGTCGCAGTCGCAGTTCCAGTTGAGATGGCAGGGCTAGAATGTAGGCCAAGCAAAGCTTAACCAGCGGTGTCACCCCACTAGCACCTCGTTCACCTTTTCCCGAGACGGGTCAGTGTGGCGGGCATCTCCGACGTCCCCCCAAATTGGTCGCCGACCAAGACCGTCGCCCACGTCATTTCGCCGACCTCGACTGGTTGGAAGCGGGTCTACTTCAGTTCTACTGGTTGATCGGCCGGAAACATCATGTATCGAACGATTAAAGCCAACTTGGATGATCCCGAACCTGGAAAAGAAGCCGACTTTAAATATCTTGAACGGCGTCTCTAATTTATAAGATGATTTTCTGATTTATAAACATTCCCGGTTTACCTGCTAGGCTTCTTAGCTGCAAAATCTATCTATATTATATTAAGTGGCCGCGGTTCGTAGTCCGCTGCTCTTCACTCATCATTCGAACATCAACACGCTTCACCATTCATGAACACATCCCTTAAATCCCTTACGAAATTAATTCGCAATTACCATCACCGCATTATGAGCCAACCTCGCAACATAGTCATAGTAGGCGGAGTCGCCGGCGGCATGTCCTGCGCCGCCCGCCTCCGCCGTCTCGACGAAGACGCCAAAATCTCCCTCTTCGAAAAGGGCCCCTACATCAGCTACGCTAACTGCGGCATCCCCTACGCCCTCGGCGGCGTGATCGATTCCGAAGCCAAGCTCCACGTCATGACGGCCGCCAAGGTCGAGAGCTGGTTCAACATTGACGTACACGACAACAGCGAGCTCGTCAGCATCGACCGCAGCAGCAAGACCGTCCAGATTCAATCACAGTCGAAACCGGAACCGGAGACGGTCCCGTACGACAAGCTCGTCTTGGCTCTCGGCGCAGAGGCTTTTCGGCCGCCCATCAAGGGCATCGACTCGCCTCATGTTTTCACCCTGCAGACCATTCCTCAGCTCCGGCAGGTTGAGGGGTTTATCACGCAGACGACATCACGAAAATGCCAAAACGCCGTGGTTATCGGCGGCGGATTCATCGGCCTCGAGGCGGCGGAGAACTTGGTTTTCAAGGGTCTCAACGTCACCCTGCTCGAGGTGTTGCCGCACGTCATGCCCCCGCTGGACGCCGATATGGCGGAACCCCTGCACAAGGAGCTCAGGCGCAACGGTGTACGTCTCGTGATGAGCGCTAAGATCGGCGAAATCGTCGCGCCGACAGACACAGAGCCTGGCTACGTGAGCGTAACGGCCGGAGGCGAAGAATCAACCGTTCCGGCCGACATGGTCATCGTCGCTACAGGTGTGAGGCCTCGGATCGCCATCCCTCAGGCTGCTGGGCTTGAAACCACCCGCGGAGGAATGACGGTGAATGAACATATGCAAACTTCCGATCCGGATATCTACGCCGTCGGCGACATGGTTGCGACGCCTAACTTGGTTTCTGGCACCGACATGAACCTGGCCCTCGCAGGTCCGGCGAACAGACAGGGACGAATGGCGGCAGATCACATCTGCGGACGAGAGACGCGATACAGAGGAAACGTCGCCACATCCATCTGCAAAGTATTCGACCTGGCCGTGGGCACAGTGGGCTTCTCGACCGATGCGCTGACAAGGATGGGAAAGACGTTCGAATATGTCACTGTTCACCCTCCCGACCACGCCAGTTACTACCCCGGCGCCGCGCCCATGACGCTAAAGGTGGCCTTTGAGACTCCGAGTGGCGCCCTCCTCGGAGCGCAGATTGTCGGAGCGCAGGGCGTCGACAAGAGGATCGACGTCCTAGCCATGGCCATCAGGGCAGGTATGACAATTTTCGATCTCGAGCACGTTGAGCTGGCGTATGCTCCGCCGTACGGATCGGCCAAGGACCCCGTCAACATGGCCGGGTTCTGCGGCTCCAATGTCCTCAGGGGCGATGTCAAGATTGTCCACGCCGCCTCTCTGGTCGTGAAGGGTGCGGGAGTTGAGGGCTTCGAGGTTGTCGACGTCCGTACGCCCGGAGAATTCGCTCAGGGACATGTGAAGGGTGCGAAGAACATACCCCTAAACGATTTGAGAGAGAGGGTTGGGGAGATTAACAAAGAGTCCCCAGTATTGGCGTACTGTAAGGTAGGATATCGGGGCTATTTGGCGTACCGCATCTTGCAGCAAAAGGGCTTTGACGTCTATAATCTTGACGGTGGCTTCAAGGCTGTTTCTGAGGGAGGATACGACGCTTTGTGCGAGGAGAAGAGTTCCCTTGCAGCTTGCAACTAATGTTCGTTTTTTGCTTGCTTTGCTTCCACGCTTTTGTGTCCGCGCTCTTGGTTATTCGGGATTAGACTAGACTTGGCATATAGACATGTCACTTAATATATCGGGAATACACATGGGCGAGCCTCCCTATCTCTAAGCAGAGTCGAGAAATTGACATGTCACTCTTGGCAGATATAGCTCTGCAGTGCTGAAAGTGATAGCACAGAAAGCGCCCTGTGAGTAAAGAGCATTTGTTTTAACGAGAAAAAAAAAATTTTTTTTTTTTTTAATATTAATCCACGGAGGTTGTTCTCCCGAGCTTCAGCTTTGTTCAAAGACCAACCCCGACAGACGATCGGTGCCGCATATGCATCAGCCCGAGGAGGGTACGCAGGAGGCATCACCACCATCTGGCGATACGCCGACGTACATGTAATTATCGGCGTCGATGTTGAGAAATCTTGCCCGACACCTCCCTTGAATGAGATCTTCAATAGCAGATCCGTACTTGATCAAAAGGTCCTCTCTTCCTGCTGTCTGTATGATCACAAGGCCAAACGGTACATCTGTTTGTGCGTAGTACTGTCAGTCCTGGATCCATCCACTGCAAGGTTGCGAACTCCATATTTCCCGGAACCTACCATCATCTTTGTTCGCGGCTACCGGAATCGTTATTGCCGGATATCCTACATGGGATATTAGCACGGGAAGGTTCATGAGGATGGGAATCTACCAACCAGCCTTAGCGGCAACTTGGTTAGCCACTCCGCCGTCCGCCTGTATAGGTACCAGGATGCCATCGAGAAGATCCCCCTTGGACCGAAGCACGGCATCGATACCTTCCTCGCGGCTCTTCTGCCGTATGTAGTTGACAGCCGAGTGGTAAGCCTCATCTTCCATTCCGCGGGACTCCGCACAACGATGGAAGTTGTCTTGGCCCGCCGGCCATGCACCGTGCAGTCCCGGCAGGCCGCCTTCGTCCTCGGCGTGTTTCGTGTTGAACTCGATGATGTCCTCCAAGCTCTCCAGGTTCCAGGGGTTCTCCGCGAGTGATGCGAGGTATGCTTTGAGCTGGTTGTAAAAATCGGTTTTTACAACTGTAAACTCCGATTTGCTTGGTTCATGTGGATAGTTCCTGCATACCGATCTGATCAGTTTCGAATAACGATCCAAAATAACATGGCGACCTACCAGTCCCAACCAACAGGCGGAATTATGGCTTCCGCAGAGGGAAAATCAATATCCTCGAAGACCTCAGCCCCGGAGTTCCTGATACGATCGATGGCTCCTAGGAGAATTTGATACTGGTATGGATTCTGCGAGGCAGATTCCCATACCCTTGTCCACGGCATTGCAAATCTCGCTCCCTTTAACGCCGATTGCGTAGATAGAAATGACTCAAATGGGGTATCTAAGACAATTATTTGTTAGAATAGCTTCCGGACATGGTTTTTTCTTTTCCATTTCTTTTTTCTCTTGGGAATAGTCTCTCACCTGGTGCGTCTTTCTCTTCTTGTCCAGCAATCACGCTTAGTACCACCGCGGCATCCTCGACAGTTTTTCCGATGGTCCCTACGACATCGAGGTTATGGGATTCCGGGATAACACCCTGACGCGACGTGACTCCGAGGCTCGGTTTTAGTCCCACTACTCCATTGCGGTCGGCCGGATACGTGACCTACGTACAACTCCTTAGCAAGGGTTAACGCATCAAGAGGCAGATCGACGGATTTTATACGCACGCTCCCGTCTGTTTCCGTCCCCAGCGCAAAGGCACACATAGAGGTAGCGACTGCTACTGCACTGCCTGAGCTAGAGCCCCCGGGATGCTCTGCAAGGTTGTGTGGGTTACGACATTGGCCGCCTCGGCCGGAGTATCCCTCTGAGCTGAAGGTTAAGACAGCCCATTCGTTCATTAGACTCTCTGTCTTTCAGGCTATACACCACAGTGGTGGGCGTAAGGGTTGACGTACTAATACGATGTCCGCATACAAGCCCATTCCGACAGGTTCGCGTGGCCAAGGAGAACAGCACCGGCCTCTCGAAGCTTGGCTACCACAAGCGCATCGCGATCGACGATGGTCCCGATCAGTGCTAGGTCCAATTAGCAGGTGCGAGCGACAGGCTTTTCACAATTATTCCTTCCTTGATAGGGCCTTCGTACCTCGCGACCCAGCCGTGGTTTGCATTTTATCCGCTGTGCAGATGTTCTAAGGTCCGTAGTTAGCTACAAGAGAAAGGAAAGCCTAAATATACAGAGCATTGTCGATCAGCATAACCTACATCCTTAACTAAGTACGGTATTCCGTGGAGGGGCCCTCTGATCAAGCCTTCCTTGCGTTCGACATCACGCTCGTCGGCGATGGTCAGAGCATCGGGGTTCACCTCGATTACCGCCCTAGCATGGAGTTAGCGTGTGAAGTCGCCCGTTCCTAACAAGACTGGACCAGCTCTAGACGCTCAGTTTACGCTCTAGTACTTACTTCAAGACCGGGTTTAGGCGCCGTATCCTCTCCAAGTAGCACTCCGTAAGGTCCTGGGCTGAGAACTTGCCATCAACCATATGCCTCTGTAGCTGGGCGATCGACAGATCCTGGATGTCGATTCCACGACATGTCGGCATTGATAGATCGACATGCATCGTTGTGAAGTTTTCATCCGATGGCTGCTTGGGAGAACAGTGAATCAGGTGAAGTTGGGCTGAGATCAGAACTCAAGAAGTCGATCCTAATCCTGATGGGCTTTCAGGAAGAGGGAGAGTTTACGTAAGCGCTATTTTGAGTTCAATACAAAGTCTGAACTGGTTCAGAACTATCACCATGACTTACGGTGGCATTGACATTGGTATTGATCGCTGAGTGTTGCGTAGGTTAGAGCTTTGATCATCCCATAGAGCTGGGCGCGGATGGAAACAATACGACTAGGCGACGATAAATAAGGCACTATGAACGATAGGTTAACCCGGCCGAATTATACGCCCATGATAGTCTTTCGATTCTAACAATCTTAATGGGTTTAATGGAAAGCCGATACGTTGAAAATTGGCGAGTTTATGGGAAAATCAGAATCTCTTTCGTTTCTCCTCGACTAGTTAGTTGCTTTAAGCCTCAAGGAGATCCAGAAACTTTCGTGGTCTCATTCTACCACACGAAATAATACTGTTACAGCTCTGCAAAAGCCTTCGGCCGACCCAACGCTTCCCGAATCCGATAGAATCATTCCATGTCTCCCTGACTGAACTTATGTAAGTCAAATTTATATAGAACAGTGGGAAATGAGGTGAGTCGAGGAATTTAAATGGATAGTTTTCTGGGGGGTGAAAAGAGGTTCCCAAGGAGGATGCCCAAGATTGGGCATCCTAAAAGCGAAATATGGCCTTCTTGCAGACTCAGAATACCGATTAGGATGTCAGGTTGTAGTTGAAACTAATCCCGAGACCATGGTTTCTCTCAAGACCGTTGCCCGTCTCATGCCGCCGATAAGTATTCTCCAACGACTCTCCCGACGATAGAATCGAAAGCACCTCGCTCTATCGTGGCTCCAAATCCAAAACACTTTACGACACCCACAAATTCACGCTTCAAAGACTCCATAACTGACACGTTTAAGAGAACAGCTTCACTATACCTCGATGCTAATTCAAACCATCCCTGGACCGGAGTAAGTTCCTTATTGTCGAGGTGGAGCGAAGAGGCAAGTCTGTGTAGATTCTGTAGAGTGAGACCGGCAGTGGGCCACGGCGATGAAGGGGCTTCTGATGGAGTCCTTTGGAACTGCGCGCGATTATCGTACACAGAAGAAGGTGCGCTGGCTAAGCAAAACGTCGAGGCTAGAAGAGTGTGGCCGCATTGGTCGTCGGCGTCGTCGCTGTGGGCGGGGAAGTTGGTCAAGTGGAAGTGATCCCAACAAACATGTTCGAGTCTTGGAGAAGGAAAGCCAAAGAGTTAGCCGTAGTCTTTAAGTGTCCACACTTCATATGCGAGCTGGGTCGCTACTTACGCAAGGATGAAGTTGATGGCAAGATCTTCCTTTGGAGTCGATAAGGGAGGAGAATTTGGAAAGGTCCATGGGCTGTCGGAGGATGTAGGCAAGGACCTCGTAGGCGACGAGGCGATCCTGTAACATGGTCTTTGCATGGTATCATCCATTTCGAGGGACGCAAACATATCGCTAGGTGATAATGACGCGCTGTCCAAGGGTAGTGAAAAGTCAAAGGCGTCCAGGTCTCCCAAGTCCCCCAGGTCCCCCACCTGCTGCGTGTCACTCTCGCCTATGCCAGGGAGAGAAGGCAAGGGCTTGTTCTTCCAGGCAGTTTGGGCGCGAGTCAGGCCCGTCTTCATCTCTGCATTTTCTTTTCGTAGTTTCGCAACGTCGACCTCTGCCTCGGCTATGGCATCCCGAAGGCGGTTCACATCGAGCTCGAGCTTCTTGACGTAGTTGACTTTGCGTTGGCGGTGTTCGGTTTGCGCTTTTCTCACCTGGGCTCTCCTAGCTTCGGCTCTCTCTTCGGCGGTTGGTGCCTGTGAATCACCTAGTAGGAGACTATGTAAGCTTGGGACGATATAGGGAGAGGAAGCAAATGGAGACGAAGATAAATAACGGTCAAAAGCTCGAAGGGGGAGAGCCCAGGAGATGTATGCGGGCCGGCCACGTTTGTCTTCAGCTCAGGCAGTGGAACAACTACGCAAGCACACCACTAGGTGTTCCCAGCGCTCTCTCATGGCGATTTGCATAACCTGTACGCCTTGGGCATACTAGGCCTGTGCTGCGGGGTCATGAAGAAGAGAGGAATGGTCGGGATACTTCAATGTGAATAGTGGATCCCATGCCATGATATGCGAGGCGACAGAACGAGCCAAGGAAGTGGATGTGGCAACGGGCCCATATTCAAGACCGGCCCAGGCAGAGAAAGTATAGTGCACAACCAGGACTGTCGGGAGTCGGGCAACGTGGGCCGAGCCTCAAATCCTCCTCGGCGTGGGGGAAACCATACCTTTGGAAGAGCCCTCCGGAGACACAAATACAAACTGTGCCTGCTTCCCGGCCGCCTTTGTACGCTTCCAGAACTTGGAAAAGGACGGACGGTTCTCGTCATCGCCGCTGGTCATTATTGCGCGTCGATGGAAGTCGATCGGCGGCGAGGACCATGCTGGCAGGTCTCTGATGGCGATATGCGACGCGGAGAAGTTTAATTAGCCCGCCTCCGCCCTTTGAGCTTGGGTATGGGGGGAAAGACGTCAGCACGGGGTCGCTTTGATGGATGTGACCATGTCTGATTGGATGAGTCCTTGAGTTGGATCGATTGGGCTTTTGTTGGTTATCTGGAATCAGGATTGCCGTTTTGGGAAAGGTGAAAATCCTAAAGGAATTGAGATGACAGGTTTGCCCCTGGTTTCAAAGTCGACAACGAAGGAAATGGTCTCAGGAGTACCTGTCGATTAGTTTCGGAAACTAAAGGAAAATCGCAGACTGACCTGAGAATTAGGAGGACGGTTAGAAGCAAACGGGCGGGGTGGGATGGCTCTAATAAAGGTCGAAAGGATTCTGGCTGGTTGGACTTGGCCTAAAGCACCAGTCAAGATCTGTCATTGCTTCCCATTGCTCCTGACCTTATCACGCCTGATGTGAGCCTGGAGTACCTCAGTAATATGTCTCGCTTCCCTTGCTTCCAGGGCAATCCCAAATTGAACACTGCCAACGCTGGGTGGCGGTGACTGGGGCTGATGGGACATGGGCTGTGATCTGCCATCGAGTGTATGAGCAGGCCCTGAAGCCATTGCCTGTTTCTCGTTTTCTCGCTTCCAGGTTTATGATGGATCCAATTTCTTAGCTCCCGCCCGTTTTCAAGAGCGGAAGTCAAGATCTCTCATCACAACCTCAGCTGTGAAACGCCACACGAAAACGGCCCAGGTTCAGGAACCATATTTCTTAACGCTGATAGGCGGTGTTCCTGTTCCTGACAGCCATGCGACCCTACCCGCGATGGTTCCTGGCTAAGCCCATCCGGGCTGGGCTGGGCGAGCTGCTGGGATTCCTCAGCCCCTGGTTCTCTCATGAGACACGACAATCTCCAAAACAGCATTTCTCAACGCAGAGATCATGATTACAACGCAGCACAACGACTTACCACATCGCATACCTACATGGGACTGTGTCCGTAGGCCCATACAAAGTATAAGTAGGAGAGAACGCCAGACTCGATATCTGCTCCTTGTCTTCTCCATCCATTCAGTTCGTACCTTAAAATCCCGATCGCCCCAATCTACCTTGACACTATCATCATCATGCACTCCATTTCGCGCCCATCCCTTCTTCTCCTTCCCCTTCTATCCCTCTTGGCGGGGGCCTTGGGGAATCCTGGCTGTCGACCACACCCACCCAGGCGCAACACCGCAAAGGCCGTTTATTTCATCACCAATGACGACACCAATGGCGTCGTTGCCTTACCAATCGGCGCCGACGGGACACTGTCGCAGGGAACCGTAACAGAAACCGGCGGTGCGGGTTCTGTGTCGGTAGTTAGCGATGGTCAACCGTCTCTCCCGGATGGGCTCATCAGCCAGTCCTCCTTGACTGTCGTCGGAAATGTAAGACATCATGACTCCGTGCCCTCATCCACGGGCCATGGCTAACATGATTTTTTTTTCTTCTTTTTGGTAGTACATTTTCGCCGTTAATGCTGGCTCGAATACCCTCAGCATGCTCACCATCTCCAAGTCGGACCCGACACAACTCGCCCTCGTCGGCCAACCTGTCGCAATTCCCGGAGAATTTCCCAGCACAGTCTCTGCCTCTCTCAAAAACCGCTTGGTGTGTGTGGGAACCACCGGTGCCGTCTCCGGCATCTCATGCAGTTCCTTTAGCGACAAGGGACTCGGACCTATGGATGGGCTACGGGCCTTTGATCTCGGCCAGGTCACGCCGCCGGTCGGCCCGACGAATACAGTGTCGCAGACTTTCTTCTCCGAGGATGAATCTCTTTTGTTTACCACCGTCAAGGGTGACCCGCCCACGAACAAGACCGGGTTCTTTTCCGTCTTCGCCGTAGAGGAGACTTCTACGGGGAGAGGAAGGGGTAGGGGCAGAGGCAGAGGCAGGGCTACGAGTATTGCTACGACTGATACCCGGAGCGTCCCCGAGGGCTCGGCGGTGTTGTTCGGCTCGCAGGTTATCGCCGGAACCTCCAACGTCTTAGTGACAGATGCATCCTTTGGCGCAGCTATCCTTTCCATCGACCCCAAGACGCGCCAAGCGACGACAGCCGCCCGGGTAGCAATCGACGGTCAAGCCGCCACCTGCTGGGCCACAATCTCCTCGGCAACAGGCACCGGCTTCGTAACCGACGTCGCCAACAACCGCCTCGTCGAGGTGAGCCTTCAGGACGCCAGTATCGTTTCCCAGCTAGATTTGTCGAGCAACGGAGATGCGGGTCTCATCGATCTACGAGCTGGTGGCGACTTTATCTACGCGCTGTCTCCCGGAAACGGCGGGACTGAGTCTGCGGTCACAGTAGTTGATGTGTCTGGCGGACCAGGGTCGGCGAAGATGGTTCAGCACTTTGGGCTTGGAGGGATTGCAGGACCGCGAGCGCAAGGAATGGCAGTTCTTTAGTAACATTATTTTTGTGATTTAGTGAAGAGCGCATGATTTTACTGTTTGTTGTATATTCAGGTGGGAGGCGCAGGATGCCCAGAGCCGAGTATATACTCTTTGCCTACAATATGACGATTATCCTAGAGAGAGGGTGATTTAACTGTTACTAGAAGATCTCTTCTAGACCTTTATCAATATCCTGTTAAAACCACTTGGCCTCACTATCGTGAACTATAGGCACAACACATCAATATATATCTACAAGACGACAGACATCAATAGCATCGATTGTTGCAGCCAAAAGTGGAGGGCTTATATAATCTAGCAGGTATTTAAATGCATTTCTGTAGTACAATCCTGCCGCTGCCCGAGATGGAAATATACCCATCTGCTGCGATCGACCGCCAGATCTGAGAAAAATGCCTCTCTGCGAACGCTGTGCGCTTCTCACAATCGACGAGCTCGTCGAGAACGACGTGCTTTTCCAGCCAGACCTCGGCACGTTAAAGTCTCGCGGAGAGCGAGGATGCGAGTTCTGCGCCTTATGTTGGGCTGCTCTCCAGACCGTCAATCGCCCCCAGTTGGAGAGTCTTCTTCGCGGCGAGTCTGCCTGGCCCAGCGCCGATGCGTGGACGCCGACAATATGGCTACGTGCTGGTCACTTTTTTCGCCGCGGTACGGCAGGCACACACATCATCGTCAGCTGTGGAAAGGCGTATGGTGCTGGCGGTAGCACAGATGGAGAACCGTACCTGAATCCCAATCCTGGTGTTTATTCGAGACTTGAAGTTTATGAGTATCCTTTCCCCGTGCTTCTCCCGTCATCGGTGCGCCGTTGGACTAATAATATGCCAAGACTACCAGGTTGCCCGACAAAGTACTGTCTCCGGGGCCGCCGACACACAGCAGACCAGAACGCGGAGATGTATATTGACTTGATCCAATCCTGGTTGCGTCACTGTTGTACGAATCACCAGCAATGCCAAGTCGGGAAGAACGACGCGATGCCGACCAGGATCATCGATGTCGGCGATCCCGCCAACGGAGAAGCCATTCGCCTCATCTCCACCCGGGGCATGCACGAGCCGTACATTGCTTTATCATATTGCTGGGGGGTGATTGCGAGCGATATCTTGACTCTCAATGTCGAGACCCACGAATCCATGAAGCATGCAATCACGGAATCAGATCTCTCCAAAACGCACCAGGAAGTCCTTCAGCTCGCTCGAAAGCTTGGGATACGATATGTGTGGATCGACGCGCTGTGCATTATTCAGAGGGACCCGGACGATTGGGAGCGTGAATCCAAAACCATGGCTGATGTCTATGGCAATGCGACGTTGACTGTAATTGCCGGACGATCCGCCGACTCGAGGAGAGGCTTCATTACCAACAACTTGGCCTCTAAAGCTTGTCGCCCTCCCCCTTGCATATTACCCATCGGCACGTCGAAAAGCTCCGAGACGCTAGTCGTTGACTTACCCAGAGCGTCTGACGTCGGGCCGGTCTCTAAGCGAGGATGGTGCTTCCAAGAGAGATTGACCAGTCGCCGATCCGTCATATTCGGGGACGAGCAGCTTATTTTCGAGTGTGTCAAGGATTTCAACTTGGAGAATGGCGAGTCAAAGCCGAACCTGTTTCGACCTGCATTTCTGCGACCCTTTACACAGGCCGAGCCGCTGGGAGACCTTGAGGCTATGAGAGACCAAGTCCTGAAAGAATGGTACCAACTCTTGAACAAGTTTACGTTATGCCGCCTCTCCGACCCTCACGACATCTTCGCCGCCATCGCCAGCCTCGCCCAGCATGCCTCCCGCGCTCTCAAGTCTCGATACCTGGCCGGACTATGGGAATGCGATATCGTGCGTGGCTTGCTCTGGAGACCCTGTTACCACTTCCAACGTGGCCCGGGCGGCAAAATCCCCACGACGCGGCCCAAGCCGACACAGCTCACCAAGGAGACCGAGACGGTCGTGCGCGCGCCGTCGTGGTCGTGGGCGGCTGTTGAAGGGCCTGTTGGCCAGGCGTCCTTCATCCCTCCCCGAATAACACGGCATAAAGACCCGGGGTATACACAAGTCCGGCCGAAATGCGTGCATCCTCATGAGAAATGGACGTTGGATGATCGATGTGGCGTGGGAACCCTGCGCATGCCGAGTTGCGAATTGCAGATCATAGGAAACATTGCCCGAGCGGCAGTTCTTCAGGACCCGGTCTCGGCCTATCTCGAATCTAGACCGAGGTGGTCCAAGATTGGGAAATGGGCGGCATTGCAGCACGGGGTTTTGCTTGCGGATGACAGAGACACGAAATGCAATGCGGTAGAGGATGATGGAACTTGGAGTCAAGTGGTTGGAATGGGGTTTTTCGATGTTTTCGAGGAGAGTCACGGAGTTGGTGAGGTTTGGTGTTTGCTCATCGTTCTCGAAGAAGGCATTATGCTGAAGAGGAATGCGGATGGCACATTTAGTCGTATTGGGTGGTTTCTACCCGAAAAGGACGACTGGCTTAGAGGGCAAGAGCCGATAGAGGTTCGTCTATGTTAGTGAACTCCAGAATGGCGGGACTTATTGATGAATCCAAGGGTCTCCGGGGGAACACATGGGGCAGCCATTGCTAGTTGTTTATGTCTATCTTTCCCACTTGTAAATCTCACATGGCCCTTGGTTCCCTTGTCTTTCTTTGATATCCATGCGGCCAGTAGGGAACGCACGACTGCAGGTTATGAAGGTACTCGGAAATTGGAGCAGCCAGCTGGTAAAGGAGAATAAAATGACCACGACAGGGCTTCTGAGGTCTGCTTCACAGGCTTCTCCGGACGACCTATATCCAGCCTTCCTTCAGCCTAGTAAATGAAGACCCCAACTCTTCGACAAGTGAATCTTGCAACAAATTTAGAATTATTCAGTTATTTAGGCGATTACCCGCCGTTCTCGGCAGCGTCGCCAGAGGAACAGATTGTGACAACGGGTATAGAACAGATCAACATCACGATTCAAACGCCACCCTCATTCCCATAAAACCAATGCCGATTTAGTATTGTTTATCTAAATTTTTAAATACTTGCGAACTCACAGAGGAAAAGAGGATACACTTCCATTAGTCTTCCAATAGTAATTAGTTTAATTCTTCTCAACTTCACTTAAAAAGGAACACCATTCACATCCTAAGCAAGGCGAATACATAAGGAAAGAGGTCAGATAGACCTAGCTTATATTTATAATCTCTATATCAATATACTTATATAATTAGACTCTATATCTATAAATAAAAACTCAACATCAACATAACTGGAGTAGCTACTAGCGTATTAAGAAAATATTCTTTTTTAAAAAAATAAAAAATAAAAATAAAGACAAAAACGATCGCGCTTGCTCTGCTCTGGTTGGACTTCGAACGGTCGAACGATCGAACGAAGCAATTCCCCGCTGGCCACGTAGCTACGACACATACGTTTTTCTGGCTTTCTGAGCGCTGCAATTAACCGCTAGGCCATTTGCCCGCAGTGTTGGGGCTTGAGCTGCTCGGTTGACACTTAACAGTTCTGGCTATGGACTCGCACATAAAGCATATATGGCTGGCTTATGCGTGTTGATGAAGGTGCGGGTGGTAGGGGAGGTGGGGATGGCGCTCTTTTCCTTCACTTACATCATGAAACGTCACCTCCGTATAGGAGAATGGCCTATCAAATGTGGGTTGGTCCAGTGTCCGGTTCTACGCCATGGAAATCGCAATGTTATATCCGCCAAGCAAGCCGCAAGAACTCGCATTTGAATACAATGAACCTGCTCTGCGGCCAAGTCAAGCTCGGTTGACTTAAGCTTCTTTCCCACTGACCTGAGCTCCTCGTTATAACAAGAACTGGACTGCCTCGGCATCCCCCATCTCAGACGCTGCTTTAGCACTAGGAGCGAGCGTTAACGCCCGTCTGCACTAGCATTGGCGAACAGCCACGATCAAGCTGTGGCTCAAGCTGGGGGGCCGGATACTTTAACTTACTTTGTACTGATCAAAGAGGCATCTCCTGGCCAGTCAGTGAATCGACACAGTCTCACAAGCGAGGAATGACAACGCCAAGTATCTGAGCATACAAAGAAGCGAGGGGTTACTGCAAATGTAGAGCCTGTCCAGCGAGGAATATCCAACCGGTACAGCTTGAGCCAATGGGAAAACGATACCCAGATCAAGCCAATCGGGTCTGGATGATGCAGGAGGACTGAATTCAATGATGGGGTGAACACCGAATATTGCCCTAATCAGGTTAGCGCGGTGGCCGACTCGTTCGAGAGATGATCTGGTGGAATAGGTGGGGTTTATGGAGATCAGAAGATGGGAACACCCAAACAGAGCTTAGATCCATGCACCCCATGTTTCTCCCCATGGCTCGTTGTTGGGTGATTGGCTTGGCGATTGATAAGAGTGTCCATGCTCTCACACCCCCTGGTAACTTACCTCCGCCTTCAGCTTCTCAACATCTCCGCCCTTCACTCTCACGACCCAGCAACTAGCTCCGTGGGTTGTTTGACATGCCTCTTGCCAGGACTCGACGAAACGAAGGGGCTTGCGCTGGATGCGCCCTGCGGAAGCGAAAGGTATAAACTTCTTACCACCTCATCACGGATTAATCTCATGCTTCCGTGCTGCTAACCGTAGCAAACCAAGTGTGATCTAAAAAAGCCAAGCTGCTCTCAATGCAAAAAGAGAAATCTCGAATGCGAACCTAGGACTTTCAGGCACTATTCATCGCCCAATCGCACTCCCAGATCCACCCGCGGTACACCGCCCCGCCTCGTCGTCGGACGCACTCAGTCCTCGCGACGTCGGAGTAGTCAGAGTAGCGGGATATCTACATCCCTTTCCTACTCCAGTGATCTTGGAGAGTTTAATATCCTTGACTCGGTTGCCCCGCTGGAGTGCGACAGCGGACATTTACCAGAGCCGGAGCCGGAACCGCAACCGCAACCGGAACCGGAACTGGAACCAGAGCTACCACCCTTGCCATCATCTGATACTGCCTGCAGCCCCGATGATTCCCAGCAATCAAGTTGTGTAGGGGCCCAGGATGTAATCGAAGCATCAAGCCACAACAGTAATGACCTCCCCGTCCACCAACTCACTCTAGAGATCAATACCACCGACCGCCTTCGGGTAACGACATCCCTATGCTCGTTGCCCTTCCATTTTGACGACCATTCTCAACAGTCCTTCCTCTGGTCATACTTTGTGTTCCGCGGTTCCAAGATATTCCTTTGCTGGGACACGGAGAAAATGGGCTCCGATGTTTCGATCCATGATCCTTACACGACGGCCCTCACCGCGGTGGCAGCACACTCGAGGCCGCTCTATCTCGCCGCTCTCGCTCTTTCCGCCTTTTTGCATAGCCTTGACTACCCGGGTGTCCTCCCAAGCGTGGATGTAACCTGGTTCAGACGGCAAACCTTGTCTGTTCTGAAAAATACGGGTCTTGGGTCAACGGAAATCTCAGTCGATATCGTCCTAGCTCGTCTGATCATGTTTCTTCTCGATATGAATGATGGTAGGGCCTCACTGGAGCATGGCAGCAGAGTCAAAGCGCCTCTCTACCGCCGGCCACCCATATCTGGACAATGTGACTCGTTATATACCGACGTTGCTTTGCACCTCTTACGCTGGACGTACATATGCAAGCATGTCTCCTTCAGCAATGAACCTGATGAACCAATGGACGATCCTGAGTGGCGAGCACTTGAGTTTCGCGACGAGGAACTGGAGACGCCACTAGGCCGACAATTCAGCAATTGGGTTATCCACCCTCTATATACAGTATCGCATAGATGGATCAACCCACTGCTGAAACTAGGAAGACTAGTATGTCTCCGGCGCCACGCTCACAAATTCTCACACATCGCACTCCCCGGGGATTTCGAGTACCAAGTAGATCAACTGGAGGAGGAGATCCTCGCGGCTCGCGGCCAAGATCTCCTCGTTCTTCTGCATGGTTCGGGCGACTTGGCAGATCTACTATATCTCAACGAGGCGATTCACTCTGCCATTCTCCTTACCTTTTACACGAGGTTGAGGGATATAGCCTGGACCAGTTCGTTTGTCCGCGAGCAAGCCAGGAATGTATGCGAGTATGCTGAGGCCATTGGCAAAGGCTCGCGGACTTTGAACAACGTCGTCTTCCCCATCTTCCTTGCCGGATGTGAAGCTGTTGATGAGGAGATACGGAATAGGATCACGTCCTTGTTAAGTGGTCTGCATCCATGGGGCTTTTGGTTTCGTCAAGAATTTAGGCTACTGGCGAGTTTGCAACATGTTTGGGTTATTAGGGATGAGATGCCTGGTGCTTCTTGGCCTGAATGGAGCCAGAGAGGTTTGTTCTCCGTGCTGCTGCTCGTATATCTCAGGCTCGAATCACTAACCATTATTTTAGTGCTCCTTGATAATGCCTTTTGTATCCCTGTTTGAGCCCTCGGCAGGCACAGCTTAGGGCTTAGCGGCCTGCCCGGAGATAAAGAACTATGACGATACGAGCAGGAGGATTTGACCTATGTCTCTTAGGTAAAAGGAACTCGGAAATATGGGTGTAAGATGTCAGCTAAGAGTATAAATACTAATCAATCTTGGTAAGGTGTTAGTCTCTTAAAGCATGGCAACCAATCGATATAGGGAGCAAGCTACTACCAAATACATCTCTATTTAAATTCCGGTCTTATACCGCTCGGTGCCATTCTTCTCCTAATACCATTTGCTCTAGGTCTCTTGCTATAACTAACCGTATCGTTGCCACGGCCTCTTGCCTGGTATTGCTCGGCCGCACTGAAACTTGGGCGGAGCCACTTGGTGAAGCAAGTATTCTTACCCTCTGCATAGATCTAAACTTGCTGATTTGTAATACTCGATGCCGTGTTTCAAACCCGCTCACTAGGTTAATATCTACATCCTCCAATGAACGGCGAGGCTAGGACACTAATTCCGCTACCAGATCCGGTTTTACGTCGCTAGCCGACATGGGGTAAAGTTCTGGCCATTGACACACAGTTCCCCACCTTCCCACACTTGCTACATCGCGGGGGGGCTGTCTATATCCACTAAACATCAACATACCGAGGATATATAAAAGTTGCAAGTCCAACTTGCCCCTCAACTGAAGCCTCACAAAACCCCTTGCAAAACGGACAAGCCGCCTCACGAATTTGGAAGTCATGGCCCCAGAGATTGAAGGCGTCTTCACCGCCGAGGCACCCAGGCCGCGTCCCCAATACTCCCAGGCTATCAAATACAACGGCCTGGTATATTGCTCGGGCAACATCGGGCAGATCCCGAACACGAATGGTGAGCTGGTACAGGGCACTGTCAAGGATCGAGCGGTAAGCACCACTCTTCGATATTCTCATGCCGAAGTTATAGACTGACCCTCGCTAACCCCGAACTAGAGACAAGCCTTGAAGAATCTCTCCACTGTTCTTGAGGCATCAGGAAGTAGCTTGCGAAATGTTCTAAAGGTGAACATTTATATCACGAAGATGGCCGACTTCGACACTGTTAATGAAGCCTACGACGAGTTCTTCTCTTGGGAGCCGAAACCGGCTCGCACGTGTGTAGCGGTATACCAGCTGCCGCGCGGTACGGACGTCGAGATTGAGTGCACAGCTGCACTCAACTAGTAATTCGGGCCTCAACGGCGCTACCTGACGTCTCTGTTTCTACGGAAAGAATCGGCGGAGATACGAGGATGTCTAGAATAGACCTAGAGCGCCTGATGCGGCTGAATAGAACATGATAATTACACTTACGCGAAATCGATTCTTCCCTGTAGTGTTTGAATACCATCGTCGTATTTCCGCATTAAAGTTTATAGTTAACTGGTCAACGACAGCCGCGATTGATTACCAGATCATCGCGGTGGGCACTGGTAAGTAGCTACTACACTGACGGTATACCCTGGAAGCAGATTGACACTGGGAAGAATACCCAAGTCGGCCTTTAGCAGATTTGTTCGCGTGGACCTGAAGCATCAAGCCCAAGTGCGCCACTTGGCTGCCGTGCTGGAAGAGTATTGCTTGACCCATTTGACAGTCGTTGTTTGATCCCTTGTCAATTGACCTTTCCGAAAGGCCAATACAGTTAGTTTGTCAAGACAACTGGGGACCGGACTTCAGCGCAGGATGCTCGACTCACTGGAATATGCTGGTTTCCTTGGCGACGAATTTAAAGATGGATGATAAATGCAGTGAGTTGCAGAGGTTTGCCGCACAGAGGGAAGGGACCCAGCTAGATATCACCGGCTGGGGGCAACTATGCCGACCTCAAATATCAAGCCCTCCATCGATACCCTCGGTGCATCAGAGTCGTCTTATCTTTCTGCTTGATTTGACATCCCAGCGACCTGTCGGTGTCTTGGGGCTACTTGCGCCTGGGCCCATCCAACATTTGGCCGACTTGAGGGTGATGAATTGTATGGCGATTCTCCCGCTGATGTGTGACCTCTGATGTTGAAGGTATGAATGAAGGAACTTCCACCACTTTCAGACGCACGACCAGTGCTACGAAATGCAGTATTACTTCTAAAAGAAGTTAGCCTGGAACCACTGAATCGCATGATTCTTGCAGTTCTCACGGAAAAGGAGCAGCAAAGGGACAGAAATACTCCCGCAGACACGCAAAATCTACGTAATAGGCATCAATATGTTCCGAAACGGATCAGTTCTCAGAAACAGTGTATTTCTCAGTGCTGCTTCACCTAAACGGACTATGCTACATTACCCACAGGAGGGAGGCCTACTGTTTTGGCGTCTCCGCCTCGTGAATCGACCCAGGAATCTCTCCGTAGGACTCAACATCATCAAAAACGCTCTGAAGGATCCTCATGCCCTTGTCGAATTCCTGATCCGTGATGTTCAAGGCGAAGCCAATACGAAGGCGCTCGCCATGAGGGTAGATGAAAACACCCCGCTGGAAGGCAAGTCTGGCGATACGACGGGGAGTGACACGGTTGCCTGGCTTAATGTAGATCGACGCATCGGCGCCCCGGTTGGTGACGTAGTTGAGGAAGTCATGTTTCCATGACTTCGTTATCTCCGCAAACTTATTTCCAATATCGGTGGCTCGCTGCAACAGGTTCTCCTCGTCGTAGATACGCAACGCCGTAAGGGTTGCAATGTTCGCAGCCGGCGCCATGCAGAAAGTACTACCGGTCTCGTAGGGCTTAATCATATCTGGGCCCATAACGTCGTCGTTCCCGAGGATGTAGGAGGCCGGATACGAACCACCGGTGATGGACTTAGCCATGGTCACCATGTCAGGTTTGTTCTCTGGCCCCATCCAATCACTGCAGAGGAACTTTCCCGTTTTACCTGCGCCCATTCGGACTTCATCGGCGATGAAGAGGATGTTGTACTTCCTGCATAGCTGTCGAACGCCGATGGCAAACTGAATCTCTTCCTCAAATGTGCTGGAAAGGATAGGGATGAGCCGATGGACCAGGGGATAAAGAAAGTACCGACCTAGGAATGGGGGAATAGACCGAAGAGGGTATTATAGAAAGACTTACGGGAGACGACCATGGATGCACTCCATAATGACACCGGCCACACGATGGCCGAATGCCTTGAAGGCATCCTCATAATCCTCGACACTACCATATTGAAGAGGCTTCCCAGTAAGAGGGCTACAATTAGTGATATTCCTATTGATCACACCGTAGTCTATAAGAGCGTCAGCAACCGACTGCCGTTAGCGATCGCTGAGGACAAGGTCATACCTCGCTGGGAGTATGGCTCCATAATGGGCCAGATACCGGCAGTCACGCCGTGGTAGTTGTTGGAAGTCCCGAGAACGAGGACATCTTCGGGGGCAATTCCCTTGCGCTTGATGCCCCATTTGCTGGCGAATTTGCAAGCTGCGTCGGCTGCTTCGGCGCCCGACACCATCGTAGCACACTTGTCGTAGCCAAATTTCTCACAGAGTGTCTTTGCGACAAGGGGCCACTCGGCGCTGTGGGTAGCGAAGTTGGTGAGGGTGACTGAAAGAGAGAGAGACTTGACGTTAGGGCAAGGCCGCCTGTATTGCGTTTATAGCATTGAAGTAGTGCACGAACCTTTGTTGATTGAGTCCGTCATGGCCTTCACCATCTTAGGGTGGCAATGTCCGAGGTTGGTAGCGCTCAGCATGCAGATGAAGTCGATGATTTCTTTACCGTCCACATCCTGGTACATCGATGAACCGTTAACACTGTCCTTCTTGCAGTGGGTCGTGTAAGACAGCAACTCACAACGAGGGTCGAGCCCTTCCCACTGACGATGAAGCCAGGCGTGGAGCCAAAGGTTCCCGCAGCATATTTCTCCTCCATGTCCATGAGACCCTGGACGGTCTGAGACAAGGGCTCGCCGGTTTGAGTCGCCATCATGCCAGATTGATTTTATAAGATGTAGCAAAAGAAACGTTTAAAGTGCGAGTGGGAAGAGTATGGCAATGTTGGGTGTGGAATGTATTCATACATGACGGCTTCAATGGGAGAGAAATCCGTGACATATATAGTTATGATCTAGGTCGTTGGGAAGAGGGAGACATCACTGCTGCATCAGGTGTCGAGTTACTCTGCGGCAAGTTCTCCTAAATTAGGTTAGCGTGGTGGGCGGCCGTTGAACACCGCACGTCTCCCGCGGGGCCCGAAAGCCCGGAGCCAGATCCACTTGCCCGAACCGAGAGCAGGGGCCTTTTTGCGGTGTTGAACTTCAGTTCCACGAAAGAGGAAGTATTCCAGCAGTGAACACGTACGATGGTGCGGGGGTATTGAACGATTGTCCCTCTCCCCCTCTTCCGTGAGGGGATTATTTCGCTTTGAGGCAGGTCGTCATGAGGCCGGCGTCGCGGCGTATTGCTATCCGTCCGGCGCACGTCCCTGAGAAGTGGGCCTGGGGTTGGAAAGGAAGCACTGGTATCGAGTATGGCCAATATTGGGGAAAGGGGAGAGATCGGACACCTCCAGTACAGTGTTTGTGATATTGATGCGCTCAGATAATTTATCAAGGTTTATCCAGACGGAGTGATCAAAGTCGATGCCATCCTCGGTTGTTCCCGACTGGGTGACGTCCCTGGGGTCTTGACGAGGGGACATTGCTACGGCCTTGCCTGCGTCGACTGTCTACACCTCGTTCTGCTCGCGCACCATACGCGCATGGTTCGAGATCAGATGTGCAATGGTCCAATGCTCCTGGGCCTGGGCCTGGGCTATTGTCAGGTCGTAGTCGCCGAACAAGCTCCGAGAACCCGCATTCAGAAGCAGCTGGACCATATCAAAATGGCCCAGCTCTGCCGCCAAGTCAAGCTCGGTGGTTATTCTGGGCCTTCACCAGTTGCACTGGGCTCCTTGTTCCAGGGGCAACTTGGCTACCTCAACATCTCCCCTCGCAGCTGCCGCTTGTAGAGCCATCCGCCCATCTTTTGCGCCAGGTGCACTGATATCTGCGCCATGATCCATAAGGAGGTGAATAGTCTCAAATTTACTGGCCGTGTCCAAAAAACCCCGACTACAAGCTCCCTGTAAGGCGGTATGTCCATATTCATCCCTAGCCCTCGCATTGATGTTCGCACCTAAATCAATGAGCGTCCTAACCGGATCGGGGCTCCCCGTAGAGAAAGTGATTTGAATGGGCGTATAGAGGACGGCGTCATCGAAGTGATCGGGCGGGTTGGCCTTTGCGCCGTGGACAGTGGCGGCGAGTTGTCAGGCGATCTAATTTTAGAAACTCTGGTAGATTGGAAGTGTAAGCTGAGCACTACGCATGGAGTTAATGTATATCTTAAATGTTAAACAATGAGACAGCCAAGTTATCGAGATAATACGGGGTATGGAGCGAGAGATGCAAATCTTGCATGGGCAACGAGATGAGAAGAAATTTTGTCTTGCCCATCCATAGCCATCAAGTCTTCGCGTGGTATTTAATGATCCTGAAATTAGCAGTCGCACGACCCGTTTCCGCTCCTCACTTATTATTACTCCTCGGCGCTTCCGTCTATCCATTTAATCCTAGGCAGCCTATTCCTCTTCTCCGGACCAGCAACACAACAGCAGCGTGTGCATATTTGTTTGGGGATCGATCGCCTACTAAAAAGGGCAAAAAAAGAAAGGAGAGGGCCGGGCGTGGATCGAACACGCGACCTAAAGATATCTGCAGCGTTATGCGACATACTGCAATCTTCCGCTCTACCACTGAGCTACCTGCCCTGTCTCATTTGATCTGCAGTAGCATCTCCGGCGCCATTTTCACACCAAGTAGCCCGTCTCCAGTTTGTGCGCTGACGACCGCTGGAAACGCACTTCTTAAACACGGCCGACGACTATGGCAAACATCACCGCAGAGTAGAGCAATGTTTCTGCGGGGCGTTCAACCTGGAGTACGACGTAAGCTCCCTTTCATCATAATGATTGAAATTGGTGGGGTAGGGAATCGCTTTGGGTGGCTCCCTCTTGACATGCTCACTCCAAACTATGGCAGAGGCGAGTCAGACTACGGTTGGCTCAAGAGTGCACTCGAGGAATTGATATAAGTCCAAGATAATTTGATTGTGATGTACTGCCTTCATGGAAGAGAGCACATGAAAATCTCCAACGAAGGAATGGCCGGTGTGTAAGGCATTCGAATGCCTGGTTCCCAAAAAAACAAGACGAAAACAAAAAATCCCCAAAAAAATCCCTAAAAAATCGATTCATGCCTAATGATACAGCTCATGTTATCACTGCTTTTTCATGAGCAAAAAATGGAGTGCCACGGTCACCAAAGCAAAGCAAAGGCGCTTTGTCCAGCGGACCTGGTGGTCAAGCGATGCCTCGGGATCCGGGGTCGCATCGGCAAAGGCGTGTCCTGCGACCGTACAAGACTCTGCGTCACGGACACCGAGGTCCGTCAGCAGGCCTTCCCAGCAGGACAGCAGGCGCAGCGATCCCCTGCTTTGAAGCATTCGGGGCAGGACGTGGCTAACTTCCCACTCCGGTCTGATTCGAGCGTCTGTGACGGAAGGAGTAGCTACCGCCGGCGGTGGAGCTACTAGCTTTGCCCAATCAAGGATGGTGTTGTAGCCGTCTGGTCAACTTAATGGCGCGTAACTCACAGGACTTCTCTCGAGTCGTCGCACTCAAAGAATGCCTCGTGTCTGTATGTGCCCGACCTAATTAGGTGTGCCAGAAGACTCCGGACGGAGGAAGAGGTTCGAGATTCAAGATTCAAGATTCAAGATTGCGTCACAATCTGGTGGCAAGGCCGAAATTGTCGGGCGCGAGAGCTTCGACCTTGCGAGGGCTGAAGTAATTCAGCTTAGCGACGGAGATGACTCCATCGTCACCACTATAGATTCGGTAGGCGCGCTGAGACTTCCCGGGGTCACCCCAGTCAAATAACTGAAATCGAGGAATAGGAATAGTTTGTAGCCCTGTCAAAGGATTCAGCTTGGGCACAGAGATGACTTCGTCATCGATGCTCTGGATTCGGTATTTGTAAGAGAAAATGGGCTTCCGGTTTGGAAGAGACGATGGCCGTTGATACTCCCCGGGATCACCCCAATCGCAGAGGAAAGGTCGGAAATGCTCAAATGTGATGCCACAAGGTATTTGGTCTTCATTCTTTGGGCGCAGTGTCCCGATGGCCTGGGTGATATAATGCTTGGTCGGCTCATGAGATATCAACCCCAGAATGGATCTCGGTCCCAAAAGCGAAGAGCGAAATTTATCATAGCGGAAAAGAGGCTTCGCATGACGGAAATAATACCCTTCCCGTCCTTGTTCTTCTTCTTCGACTTCTTCGTAATCGCTGGCCTCATCGTGCTCATATGTGTAGTGGATCTCTTGAGTAGACGGATGACAGTGATAAAGGAAGACATCCACGGCAGACAAGTAGACGACCCGAAACAAGACGCCTGATAAGACAAGCCAAAATTGTCCCTGCTTCCAACCAAGAAGCAGTATGAGCAGGTTTGTGGCCAAATTCGGCCAGGAACTTGCAAGAAGGAACATCGCTAGCAGATGATAAAACAAGCAAAATGCGGAGGCGCGGGGACAAAGCGACGGTTGGAGAAGGTAGACCAGTTACCCAAGGGACAAAACTTATGAAGCTTGAAACCGACACTTCCCTCTTAAGTGTTTGGTGAGATTATATTGCCTCGTAAACGTGGCAGTACATCCCGATTTCGAGTTCGTGCATTTGATTGAGGGCCTGGGATAGTGTACGGATTTATGCTTCTCGACGTCCTTGGGATACCTTGCCGTGTAGATGCAGCCGATAAAGTCACACGCGTGAGGCCAGACACGCCGTTGCCGTCTCGGATTTCGAGTTTGACCGGCACCTCGGATCTGCTGCGGGCGATTGGGCAACTTCTCCTCCGCTCGGGAGCCTGCTTGATGATCGGGCGGCGGTACGTGGTGCGGCTGGAGGGGCGGGGTGAGGAACTCAGGCAGGGCCGGGAAAAGCTGCTGCTGAGGCAGAAAAGTAGGGAGGGGACAGCTTGCGAAATGTGTGGGTATCGAGAAGCCTGCCGGGTACGCCAATCCTAAAGCAGAGATGTTGGGAGCTGGCGTCGGCAGGAAACAATCGGGGGCAACGTTAGCGATCCCTTCGGGGTACTGAGGTAGCCTTTGGTCGCAGAAAAGACTACGTTCGCACTGACTCGTTGGGGTCGCTTGGTGTTGGGTATTATTGATGAAGTCGGTGGTGAAGAACCGGGGATCGAGGTCGGGGTATGTTACTTCCGGTCCAAAGTTGAAGAAGTCGTGCGGCGGAATCGACGCGGAGTCGGGGGTCGCCGCAAGGGACGGCGGCGACCCGTCAAGCCGAAATCAAGGATGAATCCTAGTTCCCCCGTGTAGACCACAGCGCCACGCGGTGACAGCGACACGGACGGTGGAAGTGGGAACCGCCCTCCCGGGTTGGCAGCTCGGTGTGTGCTGTGAGGATGGCACGGAGGCGGGCGTCCTTTTTCGCGTTTGTCGTGGGTTGGGGAAGGAGGGGAATCAAGGCACGAGGGGAAGATGACAAGGCAGTGAAGGGCAGAGACCCTTTTTGAACAAAAAACTGCACCCAACCCCCGGTCCAGCATTGGGGTGTCGACGTCGGAGAAGGCTTTACATTGTTGGGATTTGACAGAACGATTGGATGGTGTCGACTGGGACTAGGTGAAGTGCATGCGGGAGTCCTCCCCCCTGTCCCGTGCAGGCGAATGATATTCCGGCCTAATCCAATTCTAGACGCACAACTGTGCGTCCCAGCACTTCGCCCCCTGGCCCGAGCTCGAGGACGATAGGTCGGCAGACAGAGAGTACAGTTGCAGAGGTCGCATCCCCCCTTTAGCTCAGTGGCAATCCGGGCTAATGCAAAGTTGCATCTTTATCCTGGATTCGATTCATCAAGCGAATGTGCCCTTTAAACCAATAGAATTGACGACCGGAGTCTGGCATAGCTCCGCCTCCTCAACCCGCCTATCAGAAGTGGGAGTCCGCTGAAGCCATTCGCAAGCTGGCCGGACTCCCAGCGGACTCCCAGCGGACTCCCAGCGGACTCCTGGTGGATTCCACATGGAGCACGCTCGAAAGGCGCGCCGGATTTCCCTATCATCCCATCTAGGTTCCCCCACGATTCAGGATGCTCAATCGAAGGGATGCTTAAAGGCCCCCATAAATACGATGGACTGGTCTATTGAGCTTCCCCGTAAATTATCTCTCCTACGCAATCGGTGATATACGGTCTTCCTTCAACCCTTAGACTGCTATCTTCTTCTGACGCAACGTTCCCTAAGTTTTGTTGTCTACCTCTCAAACATGAAGAACCCTACTAGCCGGTGAGATTCCCAGTCAACAACTCCATGATAATGTTACGCCTCTCTCTAACGCCTTGTTAACCGCAGATCAAGCACGGCTCCAGTGGCTACCGAAACTCAGACGCTCGTCAAACCCGCCAAACAAGTCTTAACAGCTGCTGCCAAAGCTCGAGTCGAGGCATATCTGGATGGCCTCACCGTGGTTCACATCGGAAGTTTGGAGGGCGACATGCGAGATCCCGCCACATGGCGAATGGAGGAAGTCGAGAAGGCTATAGATAAGTTTCGAAAGAAGTTCTAATGCTCAACATATTCGCTCCAGACCCGGTCGTGGAGTAAACTGGGCAGGGTTGTGCTGGTGACACCTAAATCCAATGGAGAGCAGTTGGGAGGAAGTATAGAAGTATAATGAAACGACGGTTAGATACTATAAACATTCAATGCATTGGTTCGCTACCCAGCCTTCTGGTCATGTGCTCCTAGAGGCAGTGCCGAGGAGAAACGACCTCGTTGATAGAATTGCTCTTCCCGGAGTATGACTAGACAGAGCTGGTCAGTGGGGGGGGGGGGACAATCATCTTCCTCAAGGTACTTCGGATCCCCATGTAGCCTTCGTCTATGTAGTGCGTTGTAAGCATAACTGCGCCGCGCATTATTGGGTTGGGTCTTCTTCCTCTCGCTGCCCGTTGAAAGCTCGGTCCGCGAGGAGGAAGGTTCCGAGACTCAAGTGAGGATATTATATTATACTCTGTAAACCAAGTTTGATTCGTCCCAACTTCGTGGTTTCGGTATCAGCGGTGCAACGTCGTAATCTCTCACCTCTTCCCCGCATCCACGTTGACCCATCCATCTTGGGGAAGCTTGGGGTTGCCGCCAGGGGGGCCATCGCGCCATTCCTGAAACAGTCTAGGGCGTCCGGGGTCTAGGGATTCAAGAGCTTAGCTTCCTCGAGCAGTGAGCCCATGATGCTGCTCATCATGTCATGAAAGCCGCTGAGTACCTTTCCTAGCTTGCTCAGTCTTGCTTTACCTCCGATGGACCTCGGTAGGTTTTCAGCTCCGTGCCTGATGTTTTTTCTCAGCAGCAGCTTTTAACTATTTCCCCATTCAGCACCTCCTCTTTCCAACCCTCTCGCTTGTTTTTCAATCCTCTCCTGATCGTTAATTGTGGAGGCCGAGGACGTCACGGCTCTGCTGCTGAATTGATTTTTAATTCCATTCGATTTGTTGTCTCTTCTTTTCCTTTCTTTTTCGTCAACAGCCTCAAAGAGTATCACTTCTTAATCATGGCAGGTACCAATCTACGAGCCACCCTCGTGGCTCTTTTCGCCATCTTCCTGGCGTCCACCTACGGGCCCGACGTTTACCGATGCCTCAAAACCGTCGGCCTCCTCCGCAAGCTCGAGAACACGGTCGTCGCGAGCTCGGCAGACTTTGTGCGGATCGAGGACACGGCGCAATGCGAAGACGTCCATCTCCACGAGCCTAGCGGTCTCCTGTTCACAGCCTGCGAGGATACCATCGTGCCGCGATCCAAATGGTTCCCGCCTTTGGCGAATTTCGACGATCCGAGTATTGCGGCGACTTCCCAGGGCTCCATTCATGTCGTCGACCCAAAGGTGGGTTGAGGACTGTAAGCAATCATTCTTTAGAGACAGGTGCTGATGGAATGTTTGGTGATAGACCTTCAAGTCCCAGAGACTCGAAATCGACAACTTCAATGGCCCCTTCGTCACCCATGGGTTTGACATCGTTGCCGACCCCGAACAGGCCGAGGACGCCGTCTACATCTTTGCCGTCAACCACGTCCCCAACCCAGAATTCGTCGCCGCCAAAGCTGCCAAGGAGGGTTCTCAGAACGCCGACGCAATCCCCGACAAGGCTCATTCTCGGATTGAGCTCTTCCACTACGTTATTGGAGAGTCTTCGGTCAAGCACGTGCGCACAATCAGCCATCCCCTGATTCAGACGCCCAACGACGTTTATGCGCAGAGTCCCAACTCCATCTTCGTCACCAATGACCACTTCTATCGAGAGGGCCATATGCGCGCTGTCGAGGACTTGAACTACCGGGCCAAGTGGTCTACGACGATCCACCTCGAAATCTCCGATCTCGCTCCGGAATCGTTCGATGCAACCGCTGGTGTTACGGGGAGGGTAGCGGCAGAGAACCTCCATAATAACAACGGCCTTGGCCACGGGCGAACCCCCGACGAGATCCTCATCGCCAGCTGCGTCAGCGGCACGATGCACATCGCCAAGTTACCTGCCGACCCGACCAAGTCCAACATCACCGTCGTGGAGGACGTCATCGTCGATACCATCGTCGACAACCCGAACTATTTCTCCGACCCTTACGGCGAGAGCACCGGAGATGACAAGAGCGGGTTCCTGTTGCCCGGCCTCTCTCACGCCATCAACATCGGCCACAATATCCACGAGGCCGAGGCTGTGGACGGCGCCATGGTGTACTTTGTGCAGAAGGATGCTGCAGCGGCCGGTGGCTGGAGAAAGAGGCTTATTTTTGCAGATGATGGGAGGAGGCTTCGGTCTGTGAGTGCGTCGTTGATGGTTGCCATCGATCCGGTAGAGAATGATGGGAAGCGGCAGGCTTGGCTGTTTGCTACTGGGTTCGTGTCGAGCAACATGGTTGCTGTTAAGGTCGATCTCTGAGTGAGAGACGAAATATTGGATATAAACACAATGTGCCCATGTCTCAGTGGAGCTTGGATAGCTGCTAGGTGTGTAGTAGACTAGGAAGAGCTAGAAAACATATAGGTTTCGCGCTCAAAGACGTGTATTCCTCGAATCGACTGTACATACTATCCGATATAATGAGTTAATGGCTGAAATGTTAGAGAATTGCCTTGCACACCGTAGAGTTGCGTCGTATTTGGGGTCCTGATGTAAACTGGAGCTAACTGGGGCTACAGGAACTTGATAAGATATCGATATCGGCCACGCGGGCAAACTCCGATTGCCTCCCCAAGTCACGACGCGTCAAAATCGGCTCGGGGCGGCTACGATTCAAGTCCCCAGTTCGCCAACACCATCATAGACTCTTTGTGTAGCTCCAGTCCACACAGGTATACCTTCCTCCTCTCTCTCCTTTCCAAGGGGAAAAAAAAGGGAAAGTTCTCTTTTCCCCTCCACATCCCTCAAGTCTCTAACCGTCCGAGTTTACTCGTGAGACGCGATTCAGCTATTCAACCTGGTTGGCATCTACCAGAGCAAAAGCCCGGTTGCCTCCTATCGTCACCTGTTCTGAGAGCTCCATATTTCGTTATTCTTGCATATCAGTTCTTCCCAGTAGACTCGAAATCGCCAAGGTCGGTTAGCTCAGTTGGTTAGAGCGTGGTACTAATAAGCTATCCGGCTTATCAAGTAAATGCCAAGGTCATGAGTTCGACCCTCATACTGACCAACACCACTATCTTTTTGTCTCGTCTGTCGTTGTTCTCAGTTTCCAATTTTTTCCCAGCCACGGTGCTCATCGCACATGTAGTAATAATATATGGAATAAAAATAAAGCTTGGGCTAGTAAAACCCCAACTTAGTACGTTCTTTTTATTTAATTCTATACTATACTTAAGTCGTATAGGTTTGTAGACTTCGGTGACCAGGTATTAAAGTTGGCCGGTTGAGTAGTAGTAAAGTGATGGAGCTGCTTAAGAACTTGACAGCGATTTATCTAGACGAGGTTCATGACTCTGAGGAGCTGGTTAAAGAGCTTAAATATCCCCCTCCCCCCCTGGCAACCTCGCAGGCTGGCGCGTACATGCATAGGATATCTCTGTCTATAAGAAAGCACCTGGCGAGATTCGCAGAGGAACGGACACGATGGCATGTCCTTAGACAAGAAGCCGTCGATCAGCACCAGCTACTAGGCATACTGAATAGTTTCCTGCAGACGTGAAGCATATCTAAAGCGACTCAGACTCTACAGCATAATAGCTTATCCCGCTCTCCAAACAATCGCGTACATCAATAACTAAGGATATCAGTAGGCATCGACCAGCAGGCGCAGTTGATAATAGCGGTTGAGGACTGCTGTAATCTGGCTCAGATCGAAACCGTTAAATGTAGTCTGGTCTGTAAGTAGCTTTATAACCCTCGGGGTATATGACGCTTCTATCACACAACTTTCTTCACTAGCATGTAGTCTCTGCCACCTCCCCCCTAAGCCAGCTAGAGCTGATCCCCTGCTTTCATGTCAACATCGTCATTTGTCGGTTTTTTTCCTTGGCACCATCCCCCGTCCAGCTGAGATGCTATATCAATCTTCATCCTGCGAGGTCTATAGGGAGCTTATCTATCTGTGAGTAAGTTATACATACCTACTTCACACACTGCTAGAGTCCCTCGTCAAGGGCCACCTTAACTTTTCTCTGTATACGTTTTGTCATGATAATAGTAAGCCTGTAGGCACTGTATCCACTACTTCATTCAATAAGCCTAGACCTTGCACACTCCTTTACGACTAAGTACAGTCACTAATCGTGGCTCCCCGTAGTTAAATGGCGTAAGCAGGTTTATCTATGACGGGTTACTATGCCACACAAATCGTGTTTTACATAAAAAACAAGTTAGCTTTATTAATAGGAGATCGAGCTACTCTTGATATCGTTTACCCCCTGGTAGTTCTCTTTATAGCTACTGGTGCCACTAGTCCTTATAACTTTCCCCTTCAAGTGTACCCTCCCTCCGACGGGTGTCCTGTTTCAGAGGGAAGTTATAGGGAGGAGAATATGTGGAAGTGATCATCTGTAATGGCCAGCTACTACGATTTCACTTCCTAATATTTTTCAAGTAGATCAGAGTGATGAACACAGACTTACTTGCTTCTTCTTGCGTCGCTACATTGAAACTCAGTAGGGCACTGCGGAAAGAGCCGCGTGTCACCCATGTAGTAAACGAATTAGAGCGGCATGACGGACAGATAGATCTTGGTGAGTCTGCCACCATTACTAGAGCTGCAGGAGGCGTGGGGCTAGGGTTTCGGGGAATAGTTGAGACACTCATTTCACCCGTTCCCCTCGCAAAAATCCCGCGCAGCCGGTCCAACGGCATGTCTCACTTTATTTTTCTTGGCCCTGCCCTGGCCGGCTGTCTTCCTGCTTCTTGCGTGCCCGACTCTACGGCCGGGCTTTGTGTAGACATGTAAAACGGGCGATCCTCAGACTGAGGCGTTGTGCCGGGAAAAAACCAGGCGCCACCGTACCAGCCGGCCACTGGCTAGTAGGTTTACAGCCGGTGCAGCTCACTTCTTGGCTAACAAGGACCCCGGAGCTATGAGAAGTGTTGAGTTTATAGCTTACTGCTTGCAGGAGTCTGTCGGTGAGATGTGTCGGTGTAAGGCCCGAGATGCCCAAGGAATCATGAAGGAAGGTGCAGCGAGCTGAATTACTTTCTAAACGTGTGCATTTAGCTACCTCCCATCACTACGAGGATTTTGGGACAAAACCTCGGCTGCTTTTTCAGCTAGGTTCTAAATTTAGGCCAGGATACAACCAACATGGTTTCCAAACTTGGTTCTCATAGCGATGGCCCATCGTCCACTAACCGACTTACTTCTATCTATCCGTTGGCCTGTCGCCCACGTGCTGACATTGAGTCGTGTTGGGGCTGTCTCGGTGACGAGACAGTCCTGCTTTACTGCCGAACACCGTTGTGTCATGTCTTCACGTCAAAATATCGGCATTCTTCCTGGGTATGTTCCCATTCTCTCTGGTGATGGGATCACGCATGACTCGTCGTCATTGCCGATCATATTGCAAGGACACACAATTTGGATTCCGCAGCAGATGGCTGGGCGTGTCGGAGGATGGAAATGATTTGCATTCAGGATATACCTGGTACTGGCCCAGCGCTCATCTCCAACGAAATAAGCATATGGAAGGTGGAGAAGGGAAAAGGAATAAAAAAACACTGACAGAAGATGGAAGACTGCTGAGGTACTAGAGGCTCCAGAGACAGCCCCTGAGATATAGCTCCCCCCGAGATCGGCACCTTCGTGTCATTTGAGGGAAAGATGTATTGATTAAGGCTGTTAGTCTCCTGTGCTTATCAGATGGTTGACCGCTACGTCCTGCGTTGAATGATAATGCTTTCATTAGACTGTATATAAAGAACTTGTAGTGAACCTCTTCCAGGTAGTAGCATGGTTAAAGATCTTGGATTTTATCTGAGTCTAAATCATATGAATCCCGAAACTAAACTCTAGGATACACCTCTTGCTAAACAGAGTCGGGTCAGACACGAACAACTGTATACAATCTCTATCTTCCTCCACATCTTCATAATGGGAGACGGCACCTCTGAACCAATCGCAATCATCGGTACCGGATGTCGATTACCGGGTGGCGCGGATTCTCCCTCGAAACTTTGGGAGTTTTTGCGCCAACCTCAGGATTTGGTCAAAGAAGTTCCCCGGTACAACCCTGACGGCTTTTACAACCCCAACGGGCAACATCATGGTGCCACCAACGTCCGTTACGGTTATTTTCTCGATGAGGACATCCGAAGCTTTGATCCTGGCTTCTTCGCCATTAACCCCGTTGAGGCCGAGGGAATGGACCCCCTACAACGTCTCTTGCTCGAAACAGTCTACGAATCCCTGGAAAATGCTGGAATCCCTGTGGAAAGACTCCGCGGATCTAACACGGCCGTCTTTGTCGGGATAATGACCGCAGATTATCACGACCTTCTAGTCCGAGACACTGAAACCCTCCCCAAGTACTTTGCCACTGGTACCTCGAGATCGATCATATCGAACCGTATCTCGTATGTTTTTGATTGGCATGGACCCTCCATGACGATTGATACTGCTTGTTCCTCGAGCATGGTTGCACTTCATCAAGCTGTCCAGGCTTTGAGGAATGGCGAGTCCACTGTCGCCGTCGCCGCAGGGGGAAACCTGATCCTTGGACCTGGTACGTTCATTGACTGATTATCCATTAGCACTTGATACTTCGCTACTCTCGATATTGTTGCTAAAACTCCTCACCAGAGACGTTTATTGCCGAAAGTTCGCTCGGTATGCTGTCTGTCAACGGGAGGTCGGCCATGTGGGACGCGGATGTCGACGGATATGGACGTGGAGAAGGTGTTGTCTCTGTGATCTTGAAAAAGCTCAGCGACGCTATCCGAGATGGCGATTCCATTGATTGCATCATCAGGGAGACAAGAACGAATCAGGACGGCCGTACAAGGGGCATAACCATGCCCAGCGCTGTCTCTCAGAGAAAGTTGATCGAAGAGACCTACGCCAGTGCAGGATACGACATTGAGGATGTTCAATGCCGTCCCCAATTCTTCGAGGCTCATGGAACCGGAACTGCGGCGGGCGACCCTGTCGAGGCTGAGGCCATTTACAACGCCTTCTTCAAGCCGGACTCTAGTGCTGCCCAAGCTCCCAGCCCACTATACGTAGGGAGCATCAAGACTGTTGTGGGCCATACCGAGGGCACAGCCGGACTTGCCGGGGTTTTAAAGGCCGTTCTAGCCATCAAAAATGCAATGATCCCCCCAAACATGCTCCTCAAAACCCTCAACCCAGCACTGGCCCCGTTTTATGGACCGCTGCAAGTACCAAAGGAGACACTGCCTTGGCCATATCGGCCTGAAGGTGTTCCGCGCAGAGTTAGCGTCAACAGCTTTGGTACTCATACAACCGCCCTTACTTGTCTTCGAAGGTTCCACGTACAGTACTAACATAATGACAATGGTTCTAGGTTTCGGCGGTTCCAATGCGCATGCCATATTGGAGAGCTATACACCGGAGGACCGACCCACTGAGAACGGAAACAAAATCGAGACAGCTACCATTACCCCGTTCTTATTCTCCGCCGAATCAGAGATGGCACTTCGTCAGACCTTGTTAGCCTACAAGGATTATCTTATTCAATACCCGGACGTCAATTTCTCAGACCTGGCATGGACCCTTAGATCCAAGCGGTCTGCCCTCTCTGTCAGGGCGGCATTCTCTGCCAGCTCCGTAGAGGAGCTTCGCAATGCCATTAGTGAGAAGTTGGAGAGTGTGGAGAGTGTGCAAGCCTCTACTGTCGGATTTCGCCCTACTCCTGGAGGGAGCCGAGTCCTTGGTATTTTCACAGGTCAAGGGGCCCAGTGGGCAAGGTATGACCCGCCTCCGCCGTTTGTTGAAAGGAAAGAAAAAAAGAAGTCGCCACGATTGTGTTTCTAGCTGCTTGATGAGGACTGACATTTGTGTTGACTTTAGCATGGGCTACGAGTTGATCTCCAAAATCCCCCGAGCAAAACATTTAGTATGCCAGATGGATGATGCGTTACAATCGTTACCAGCGCCTTACCGACCTTCCTGGAGGATTCTCTACGAACTCTCGCGAGATGCGGAAGAGTCTCGCATCCATGAAGCACTATTTTCCCAGCCTCTATGCACCGTTGTGCAGATAATCCTGGTAGAACTTCTCAAGATTGGCGGTATTACCTTTTCCGCAGTCGTCGGCCATTCATCTGGTGAAATTGGTGCAGCATATGCGGCTGGCTTCCTGTCCGCTTCTGATGCCGTCAAGATCGCCTACCTCCGCGGGTACCACGCCCACTTGGCGGCCGGGCCAGATGATGAGCCGGGAGCCATGATGGCAGTTGGAATGTCGATCAGGGAGGCCGAAGACCTCTGCAGCCATACTGATTTCAAGGGGCGCATTCAGCTTGCCGCCTGCAACTCTTCGAGCAGCCTCACGCTCTCTGGAGATGCAACTGCCATATCTCAAGCCAAAGCCGTATGCGACGAGCAGAAAAAGTTTGCTCGGCTTCTTAAAGTTGACACTGCCTACCACTCTCGTCATATGGAACCATGCGCCGCTCCGTATCTACAGTCCATGAAAGAGGCTCAGATCCAAGTACAAGAGAGCCATGATCGCTGCTGCATCTGGTATTCCAGTGTCCTCAACGGGGCCAAAATGGAGCGCGGAAAAATACTCGAGGGCGAGTACTGGCGAGACAATATGGTTAACACTGTGCTTCTGCACCAGGCGATTACAAGGGTTGTCACGGATGACTCGCCGTTCCACGTTGCTCTGGAAGTTGGACCTCACCCTGCACTCAAGGGGCCGACTTCGCAAACTCTAAGGGAACTGGGACTTGATATTCCGTATTTGGGAACACTAAGGCGCGGTCAAGATGATATCAAGTCTTTCTCTGAATGTCTTGGTGAGCTGTGGTCCCTCACATCGCCTTCGACTTTGAACTTCGAAGCTCTCGAAAATCTGTTACACCGGCCCAGTGACGCACCGCCGCCGCGGCTCATCAAAGGTCTTCCTTGCTATGCCTGGGACCACACTAAGAAGTACTGGCACGAATCGCGCATGGTCAAGCAGTACCGTTCTCGCAGCCGACCATGCCACGAGTTGCTTGGAACGCAGTGCGATGGCAGTGACTGTGAGCTTAGGTGGAGAAACTTCCTGAGTGTTCAGGAAACGCCGTGGCTAGAGGGGCATCGTATCCAGGGCCAAACTGTTCTCCCTGTTTCTGGATATATTTCAATGGCTTTGGAAGCCTCCAAAGTGATGTCCGGGAACAGGAATGCCCAGCTGATTGAGGTTGAGCACCTGAGCGTTGATAAGGCGATAGTATTTCGAGACGACTCAGCGATCGTGGAAACGCTAGTAACCTTGTCGAATATATCCATTCGCGCAGATGGAGACGGCCCTGATTCGCATGGGGTCATTACTGCTGATTTTACCCTGTCCTCATGCCAGTCTCGAGATGCGGCCAGCTTGACCAAGGCTGCAAGTGGAAAAGTCAGAGTTCTCGTAGGCTCTCTCTCCGACGCTCCTGCGCTACCCCCGAGGATAGAACTGCCTTCACAGCTAGGGCATGTCGACGCAGAATGTTTCTATGCGGAGCTGGATTCGGTCGGCTATAACTATACGGCTGATTTCCGTGGCATTTCGGACATCCGGCGCCGAATGAACTTCTTCACTGGCCTAACGCAGCTTCCAGCTAATACTGAAAGAAGCCCAACCACCTTTTTCGTGCACCCAGCTCTCCTAGATACCGCCGTCCAGGCGGCAATTGGGTGTAGTTTCTCCCCAGGAGACGGTCAGCTCTGGACTCTCTTCCTCCCGACCGATATTAAAAGGGTCACCGTACATCCTTGGCTCTGCCAGTCGACTGCCACTGAGCCTCAATCGGCGAAGTTGCCGATTGATGCCTGGTTGTCCGCGCACACGCCGGCGGGAGGATGGTTGGCGGACGTATCTGTCTTTGCGCAAAACGGCCAGGACGCTTTTCTACAAGTTGAAGGTCTTCGCCTCGCACCCATCGCCGAGGCGGGGCCCGCCGATGATCGACCCTTCTTTCGGGAGACGGTGTGGTGTATCTCGGAACCGGACGGAGATCTTGCGGCGGCGTCTGGCGACGAAGGTGTTTCTAGCCCAGACAAGGAGCTAACCATCGTCTGCGAGAGATTGGCGCACTACTACTGGCGAAATTTCCGCGAGTTAGCTGCCCAGGATGAAGCGATGAACTACGAGCCTCACTACAATCAGCTTTTGGGGGCTGCTGGCTGGTATATTGATCAGATATCCAGCGAGACCCATCCCCACGCTCAAGAGTGGTCACAAACATGGCAGCATGACGACGAAAAAACCATCGCCAAACTTGCCGAAGAGTGAGAGAGAACAAGGGCCCTATCCACCCACCCATCCACGGCGCCGGCTTACCAGGTTAGCTGACTTTGTCTCTGTAGATATTCGGAGGTCGTTGATGTTAAGATTCTGACCCGCGTTGGGGAAGCGCTCCCAGATGCTATCCGCGGCGAGGCTGAAATGCTCAAGCTTGTGGCACAAGACGATATACTGGAAGAGCTTTATGCTAATGGTCTAGGTTTTTCAACTTGCCGTGGCTACCTTGCCCAGATGGTCAAGCAATTATCATACCGGCACCCGCGAATGAGACTCCTTGAGATTGGTACGTGATCTTCCATTATTTGCGTAACTCTTAAAAAAAACATGATGAATGAACTAACTGGCTTTCGTATCCATATTAGGTGCTGGTGCCGCAGGAGCAACGTCCGCGATTCTTGAAGCGCTGGATGCAGCTTATTCGTCTTACACGTACACGGGTATTTCTAGCGATGTATTGGCAAAAGCAAGCAGTACATTCAGTGCTGAAGAGCACAGCCTGATTTTCAAAACCCTGGACATCGAGAAGGAGCCTCAGGGGCAGGGATTTGATCCACATTCCTACGAAGTTCGTTTATAAATCCGTAACCCTCGCTAGCTTTTTCTACTTTTGCTAACATCGCCAAGGTTGTGATTGCCTCAAATGCCCTCTGGACTACCGAAAATCTGGAAAATGCCCTTCGGAATATACGCTCTCTTCTGAAGCCGGGCGGGTACCTGTTCCTTCTGGAAATCACGGACACCATCTCTATCCGCGTGTCGTCCATCATGAGTGTCTTACGTTGCTGTCGGATGCCCGGTCGCTATGTTCACTCGCCAAACCTCTCACCGTTGGGATGGAATCGACTATTGCGAAAGGCTGGATTCAGCGGAGTGGATACAATCACTCCTAACACCGATAGGCTTTCCTGCCCGTTCTCAGTCATGGCCTCACAGGCAACGAACCGAAGAGTTGAATTCCTGAGAAGTCCATTGATCCGGGGACACCAGATGGGCGACTGGGATGTTCTCTATGTGCTCGGAGGAGAGACATTACAGACCTCTCGACTCGTCGAAGACATCGTTAATACGGTTGGGCATCTTTTTGATGACAACGTCGTTTATATCGACAACCTCGGCGGCGTCCTGAACGCCAAAATTCCAGAGAACGCCACAGTCGTAAGCTTCCTGGACCTAGACGCTCCGACGTTTTGCAACCTGACTGCACCCGTGATCGAGGCTCTACAGATTCTGTTTAAGAAGGCGAGTGACCTGCTATGGGTCACGCAAGGAGCGCACTCTCAAGCTCCTTATTCAAGAGCCATGCTCGGTCTTTTGCGCTCGATCACATCCGAGATGCCTAACCTCAATGCTCAGGTCCTCACCTTCGAGTCACAGGAGAAACTTCATGTTCAGAGTAGAGTCTGCGCGGAAACGCTGCTTCGCCTGCGGGGTGCCTCGACCTGGGGACATAAGAGTGACCATGAAGACCAATTGCTATGGTCAACAGAGCCCGAGATTTTGTACAAAGATGGGAAGATCTTTGTTCCGCGCGTTATTCCACAGACAGCGCATAACGATCGCCTAAACGGCCTGCGACGAGTCATCAAACATCGCTCAAGCGAAACCACAACATTCGAACTATGCTATGAAGACGATTCATGGTCCTTGCGAGAGCTCTATTCCTATCCTGTTCTGCCTTCCGACGCTTCTGAGGATGTTTTCAGGATCAAGTTGAGCTACTCAACCCTATGGGCACTCAAGGCACCAAGCGGCGGGTTCTTCCATGTATCCCTTGGCCAGTGTGTAGAGGCTGGTACATGGGTCGTTGCACTCACGACTGAACAGGCTTCGATCACACAAGTGAAAAGCACACGAATGATCCAACTTCCCGAACCTCCAAAGGATCCTATTAGATTCCTACGAAGAGTCGTCTTGCACATCTTAGCAGACCACATCATGGCTTTAATGGTGCCAAACGAAGTCCTTCTCATCAATGAGCCAGATCCAGATCTTGCGTCCCTCCTGGCTGAGAGAGCAATGACCATGGGCAGTCAGGTCAAAATCATAACTCAAAATCGCTTGAGATCTGGAAAGGACTGGATCCAACTCGGCCCGAGACATTTCGCTCGATCGTTACGACTCGCGCTTCCGAAGCGAGTTTCTGCCTTTGTGAACCTCGATGGCCAACAGACGGGCGGCTTGACACCCCTTGTGAACAGCGTCCTCCCGTCTGTGGCGACGGTGAAGGAATTGCATGACCTTGTTAGACAAAGACCCGCAGTCTGTCTCGGTTCCAATCCTACAGAAATTGGCCAGCATCCTGTTGACTTAGCTGCTCACTATGTGGAGGAGAGTCTGGACGCGGTTCCCGCTGCGACATCACCGGTCGATATTGCACAGGGCCAAGGCGTCGACAACCCCTTTACAATTGTCGACTGGAACGTGCCTGAGGAGGGCTTCAATTTGCAATGTGGAAGAATTCAGCCGGAAAATTTGTTCAAAGGCAACCGGAGCTATCTTCTGGTTGGGCTCACGGGGGAGCTGGGGCAGTCAATCTGCCAATGGATGGCTAGCTACGGTGCTGGAACCATTATCTTGGCCAGCCGCCGGCCTTGTGTTGACCAACAATGGATTAAGGAGGTTGAGGCGTTGGGGAGTAGAGTGAAAATCATGGACGTGTAAGTGCAGAAGCCCTCCCCTCCGGCGACATCCAGCTCTCAGGTTCCTCAAGATGCTAATCGCTGAATCGTCCACGAAGTGACATTACACAACATGATTCTATTGCAGAGCTTCATGGAGTGATCAAGAGAGAACTGCCGCTGCTAGGCGGCATCGCCATTGACACTACCGTACCCATTAACCAGTGGTTCCTCGATATGGATGCGGACACGATAAGCAACATTCTCGGCCCAAAAATTAATGGTATTGTCTACTTGGACAAAATCTTTTCTGATACTCCCCTTGACTTCTTCGTCTTATTTTCGACTCTCTCTTCTGTGGTCGGGACTCCAGGGGAGTCATGCAACGCTGCCGCCGACGCGTTCATGGCTGCCCTCGTGAGGCAGAGGCATTCGCGTGGCCAGGCTGCATCCATAGTGAGGCTTGGCTATACCCTTGGTGTAGGTGCTCCTGAACGCGATAGTGGAGATGTCTATCACGGGCTGGCCGAACAAGGGTTCATGGCTACCTCGGAAGCCGACGTTCACTACATGTTCGCGCAGTCCATCGTCAGTGGCCTTCCCGGCTCTACAGAAAATCTCGATACAGTTCCCGGTCTACAATCCGTGTGGACAGATGATGGACTGCAAGCTCCCTGGCTGAACAGCCCTCGGTTCTCTCATGTCGTTCTTCCGGCAACGAGACGTCCTGCGATCCCATCGGAGAACACCACCGTCGCGCCACTTAAATTACAGCTCAGCGCCGCTCAAACCGTCCAAGAAGCAACGGAAGCCCTCGAAAGTAAGTTGTTGGAAAAGAACAAGAAGTTCTGGTTAGTTAGAAACAACGGACCACTAACGTGTTAACAAGAATTCTTGGCCGCAAAACTTCAAACATTACTCCAAATTTTGCCGAGTGACTTCCGCCCGGATGCAGCACTCATCGAGCTTGGCGCCGACTCGCTCGTGGCTGTTGAGCTTCGGACTTGGTTCCTCAAGGAGGTCGAGTTTGAGGTCGCCGTTCTCAAGATACTGGGTGGCGCGTCGACGATTGATCTCTGCAAGCATGCCATCACAGAGATGCCGAAACACTTGCTTCCGAACCTAGGTGTTGAGCCCGTTGCTCGGTCTGAGGGCCATGCCACCAACATGCCAACAGCAGTTAACCAGCTCTCTCCCGAAGGTTTGACCAGGACTAGGGATTCGGTGAGTAATTGGCCACCCCTGTACTATACTCTGTTTCTGCTTTGAGTTGTTTTCCATGCCAGCTATGCCTGTCTCAGCAGCTAACCTTTCGTAAAGATCGAAAGAGCTTTCAGCAGCGCACCCGATTCAACGGCTGTCACGTCCCCTGTACCTACCGAAGGTAGTGCGACGCCTGCTTCGTCGGCGAGTGAGAATAGTCCCGAGGAAAACTTGTTCAGTGATTCGCCGAAACTCGCTCAGGAGGTATTACTACCTAGGAAACCTCAGCAAGAGGAGGTACAGATTACTCCACCTCCAGAAGTGGTGTACCGAGTCGAGATGTCGGCGACGCAGGCGGGCTTCTGGTTCACCCAGTTCTACATAAAGGACCAAACCGTTTCCAACGTGACGATTACTTACCACGTACGCGGTCATCTAAACTCTGTTAGGCTCTCCCGAGCTTTGAGAACAGTCGCCCAATCACACGAAGGCCTCCGCACTTGCTTCCTGGCTGATGAAGATGATCCCAGTGAAAGGCCCTGGCAGGGAATCATGAAGGAGGCTAAGGTCAGGTGGGAACATCGCCAGATATCAAGTGAGGAGGAGATCGAAAAGGAGCAAGAGCGTATGCGAGGGACAATTTACAACTTGGCCGAGGGGGAGACCATGAAGGTCGTGCTATTATCCTTGGACAAGACGTCACACACTCTCTTGATCGGATACCACCACATCATTCTCGATGGCGTCGGCCTGCAGATATTCCTCAAGGACCTGGAACAAGCCTATATGGGAAGACCATTGCAAAGACCCGATCAACAGTACTCCGAATTCTCCAGGAGTCAATTGCGCGCCATTTCGAGCGGTCAGCTGGAGATTATTGTCGAGTACTGGCGAAAAGAACACGCAAAACCGCCTCCCTGCTTACCACTGTTGCCCGTCTCGAAAGTGTCCAGTAGGAAGACAATGGAAACGTACAAGGCATGCCCTGTCCAGCATCGACTGAATGCCAGGTTAGTCGCCATGATCAAGAGAGTATGCCGGGAATCACACGTCACAACTTCTCATTTTTATCTTGCCACTTTCCGGGCGTTGTTGGCCCGGCTTACGAAGGTCGATGATCTTTGCATTGGCTTAGTCGATGCCAACCGAGATGCAAAGTCCATGTCCACAGTCGGATTGTTTCTGAATATGTTGCCACTCCGTTTCAAGGCGTCTTCATCTCAAGGCTTCGGTTCCCTCCTGAGGGATACTCGCGACAAAGTCTATGGTGCCCTAGCTCACGGCGGTGTTCCATTCGATGAGCTCCTCAAAGGTATGCATGCAGCTTACCATTTCTGATTATCTATGATTGCTGACCCGTTCTCGTTCCTTTACAGTCCTTGGTTTTCCGCGGTCGTCCGACCATAGCCCACTATTCCAAGCCTGTTTTGACTACAGACAGGGAACCCAGGAGAGGATGACGTTTAGCGACTTAGACTTTGTACTTGGTCGTGTTGATCCGGGAGAGGTTCCATACGACATCACGCTGGACGTCATCGAGGGAAATGCGGGATCGGTCGTCGCACTTCACGGCCAGGAATACCTCTACGGCCCCAAAGAGACTCAGTTGCTCCTGGATGTTTATGTCAGGCTCCTAGAAACCTTTGCGAACAATTCCAAGGCCAATATCGAGGACGTTCAGTTATTCACACGTCCCCAACTAGAGTCTGCTCTTCAGGCCGGTCGTGGTGAGTACAATCCTGCAGTCCTTTTGGACACCTTAATTTCGGCAATGCTAATTAGTTCTGCTTCCAAGGGCCTCCTGTTGAACGCCCCTGGGGCTCAAATGTAGTTGACAAGGTGGAAGACATGGCAAAACAATACCCTGACTCGATCGCCATCAAGGACGGCCTCGGGGCAGAGCTTACTTACTCGGACTTGCTCAGGCGCGTCCAGTGCATCGCTCACCAGATTCTATCTGTTGGAGTTAAGCTCGGGGATCGAGTCGCGGTTTTCCAAAAGCCCAGCGCCGATTTCATCTGTTCCATCCTCGCTATCCTGCGGGTTGGGGCCGTCTACGTCCCCCTGGACCTCCGCCACCCTTTACCACGGCTTGCGGCAGTTACCAGAACCGCCCAACCCACTGCGATCCTGCTAGAGAAATCCACTCTGCATCTAGTTCCCCAGCTAGAACCAAACACTGCGAGCCTGGTCGACATAAACGTCACCGACATTGATGTGCCGCCGAGATCTTGGACCTCTCCCGCTTCTGGAGACGACGTTGCCATGAACATGTTCACAAGCGGTAGCACTGGCGCCCCTAAGGGAGTCGTGGTGAATCACAGAAATCTCGCCAGGCACCTAGAAGGCTACGTTCAAGCTGGGAACTTCGGTCGCGAGGTTGTCCTCCAGCAGAGCGCCTTTAGTTTTGACATGTCGTTGTGCCAGATCTTTGTCGCTCTCACTTTAGGTGGCACTCTAATTGTCGTCGGCGAGGATAAGAGGGTTGATAGCGCTGAGATTGCAAGTCTCATTCGCAGCGAAGGGGTCACATGGACAATCGCTACGCCGTCCGAGTATACGAGCTGGTTCCAGTTCGGCAGCGAGGACTTGAAGCAGGCTGTGTCGTGGAAATTCGCGATTTGCGGTGGGGAAGAGATGAAGAGAGAAATACTGCAATCTTTGGACACTTTGGGCCACAAGAGTGTTCGGCTTTTCAATGCTTACGGACCAGTCGAGACCACGATCATTCTTGCGATGACGGAGATCCCCTTCCGCCAGATATCACGACAGGATATGTTGTCTCTTCCGATGGGGCTTCCGATTCCCAATTATTCGGTGTACATTGTCGACGAGGACCTCAAGCTTCTTCCCTGCGGCTTTGTCGGCGAAATATGCATTGGTGGTCCAGCGACTACCATGGGATACATCAATAACGAAGAACTAACGCGTGAAAGGTTCTTACCTGATCCATTCGCTTCCACCGATGAAAGATCAAGGGGATGGGTGACAATGTATAGAACGGGTGACATGGGCCGTCTCGCTCCGGATGGCCGGTTGTTCTTCGAAGGCCGACAAGGTGGGAGCACACAGGTCAAACTTCGCGGCGTCCGTATGGATGTCGTCGATATCGAGGAGACACTTGTTGGTGCATCCCAGGGCGTTCTCTCTGACGCCGTCGTCTCTGTACGGACGGAGGCTGGCGTTTTGGTTGCGCACGTTCAGTTTGCAAAGGACCGCACCCCCGAAGATCCGACCACGTACTTGAAGGATCTTATTGCAACATTGCCTCTCGCGACGTACATGCGCCCGGCGATGGCAATCCCAATAGAGAAGATACCATTAAACATGCACGGCAAAAAGGACCGGAGAGCGATTTTGCAGCTGGAGCTCCCGTTGCTGGCCTCCTCGTCTGAGCAGGGCGGCCCACCGACCTTGACCCCTACGCAGGAAAATTTGATTCGAGCCTGGCGAAGCGTCCTGCCCGCGGGCTTTGCCGAGAATTTCGAAATCGGTGCGGATACCAACTTCTTCGCGGTTGGTGGCAATTCTCTCCTGTTAGTCAAGCTCAAGGCGCGCATCCGGGAGATGTTCGACGTTACCTTGCCGTTAAGAGAATTGCTCGATGCGATCTCGGTGGAAGAAATGGCCGCCAAAATTGAAGCCTGCGGTACAAAGGCGAATCGTATTGATTGGGTGGCGGAGACTCGACTAGATCACAGTGGAATCACAGAGGCGCGGATCGACGACGTATCACCCCGATCTGGCAAGTTGACGGTTCTGATGACTGGGGTTACTGGGTATTTCGGTCCTTTCATCCTTCGACAGCTGCTAGAGGAGCCTTCGATCGGCAAAATCCATTGCGTGGCCGTGAGAGCGCAGAACGAAGAATCCGCCAGGAACAGAATCCCGCTTTCGGGGAATACAAAGGTAGTGGTCCACGTTGGCGACATAACAGCACCTCGACTCGGCCTCTCAGAGGAGACTTTCCGCCGACTAGCGCAGGAAACGGACGTGATTCTCCATGCAGCTGCAAATAGGTCATTCTGGGATAGCTATTACGAGCTCAGGGCGGTCAATCTCTCGTCGACGCGAGAGCTTGTGAAGATGGCGGCCGCTCGGAAGATTCCAATTCACTTCTTCTCCTCGAGCGGTGTCCTCCACTACTCTAAATGTCAGCCCTACCAACAGCCGGCCCAGTCAGTGGCGACCTTCCCGCCCCCGGTTGATGGCTCAGATGGATACGTTGCATCCAAATGGGCCAGCGAAGTCTACCTGGAGAACGTGGCACAGGAGATCGGCATCCCTGTGACAATCCACAGATTCACACCGCGGGCACATGGACCCACGCCTGAAACTAAGACGCCGATACTTAACGATCTGGTCGATTGTTGCCTCAAGCTCCAAACAGTACCGGACTGGGCGAACTGGGACGGGGATGTGGATTTCATCGAATCACGTCCACTGGCCAAGTCAATCACTGCCTCCCTCGCTGGCAGCGGAATGGCTGCGCGAGTTGAGGCCAGTCCGGAGGAGGCCGTGTTTATACATCACTTTGGCGAAACACGTGTGACTCTCCTGGAGATGCGCACTTTCATAGATGAGGCCATCGGGGATAAGTTTCAGAAGACGCTGCCATTGCTGAATTGGATCGGAGAGATAAAGAGGGTTGGGTTCAAGTATCTGCTTGGCAGTCATGATTTCTCGAAATCGGAGGGAACGAGGTTGAGGTACAGGAGGTGAGGCGAAGGTGAAGCGAACGAGGTCCATCTCCGTTATTATACTGTTGGGATTTGTATTCTGCTGTGTGAGATTCAGTGTTTGTTTACCTAGCCAGAAGTTTTTCCTGGTTCAGTAGATTGTTGAAGCTGTCGACAAGACTGAGTTGTTATTTGGGTGTGTGAAAGGAAGTTCTTTCGTATCTTTTTATCTTGGTGAAGACGGCCATCTCGGAAACAGATTCTTTTCATTCTCTTTATTATTAACTGACGTGGAGCCCACGCGTGATCTTGATTGGACGTGGTCGTAAACATTGAGGTATTAGACGAAGACGAAGACGCGTCTCTTCGACAATCTCCGCCGGTGATTCACACAACGACGTACGGCGCCAGACCTGCTCTAATGATATGTAGATGCATTTACCCACTGCCTGACACAATTGGGGGGAATCACAAGCAGAGTCATTTTCACGCCACTTACATCGACTCTTGGCGCGAACTTTTGCACAATCTGCTTCTAAAAAAGAAATTAGTCTTAAACGCCAATCGGCTTGTGTTTCGAGTGAGTCAGTCGGCGAGATGATCTTTGACGCAAGTCCTAAATCCCCGATGTGCTGTGATCTGCGGCGCTGTGCCATTGGTCTAATATCCCGAGTCCGAAAACGGTATGTCTCGGGAGTGGCTTAGGCCCGACAAGACCGAACTCAGATGAACTCTATTATATCAATATACAGGCGAGGGCTACTTGCAGTTATGACGTTTCAGCATGGAGGAAAACCAAGATTGCTGGGGAAAAGTCCGAAGTGATGGATAATCATGAAGAAAAAAGCAAGCTGAATGGAAGTCATCTTGCACAATGGCAAATACGTACTGGCATTCGGTGGATATAAGGATATAAGGGCGAAGTCCCAGCCGCTGTGCCTGGCTGCTCTCCGATGAAAGGATATTGCGCGGATCAAAGGAATCCCAAACAAACCAACTGCTCTGTTGTGCAAAAAATATCATTCTTCGATTCAACTTAAACGCTTCACTTTACTTCTGTCCATATACTTACGACCCTCGGGTCATGGGTACTCCAGCCGTTGAGAAGAAGGGTCAGTCCACGAACGGACGTGGAGGGCGAGGACCTGCGAGAGACACAGCTGTAGGAGCGACTGAGAACATCGATTTCGGAGGCGCACCGGATGGTGGCCTTCGAGCCTGGTTCGTGGCGGCAGGAGCGGGATTCGCCTGCTTCTGCGCCCTCGGATTTACCAACTCGTTTGGTGTTTTCCAGGAATACTACATGAGGCATCAACTCAGCCAGGAATCCTCGGACAAGGTTGCTTGGATAGGGTCATTGAACACGTTTATTCAGTTTGCGTCCGGACTTGTAGCAGGACCGCTGTTCGATCGACTCGGCTCATGGGTAATTTTTTATTTTTTTTCTCTTTTCTTTTCCTTTTCTTTTCCTTTCCATTCCCAGCTCTTCGATGTTTCATTCAGCTTGGGGGATAATGTGACCTAACAACGATATGTTTCAGATTATTCGCCCAGCTGCTGTTGCATATATCCTAGCCATCATGATGATGAGCTTGTGTCGGGCGTACTGGCAGTTTATGCTCTGCCAGGGCGTTCTTCTCGGGCTTTCCATGGGCTTCATGATGTACACGGCTCTAGCAGCCGTTTCCCAATTCTTTGACAAGAAGCGAGCTGCTGCCATGGGCGTCGCAGTGTCTGGATCATCTCTCGGCGGCGTCATCATCCCCATAGCATTATCCAAGATGCTAAGCGGATCTTCGCTAGGTTACGGATGGTCGGTCAGAATCCTCGCCTTCATCATGCTACCCATGGCTGCGTTCGCAACCGCTACCATCAAAACCCGCCTCCCTCCAAGAACGACAACCTTTCTCATCCCCTCCGCGTTTAGACAAGTCAAGTTCGTGTGTCTAGTCGTGGCGGTATTTTGCATGTTTGTTGGCCTGTTTACTCCGTTGTTTTATCTGCCTACATATGCAGTGTCAAGGGGAGTAGAGACGACGCTGGCGTCCTATATGCTTGCCATTCTCAATGCGGCGTCGACATTCGGTCGCATCATCCCGGGTATCCTCGCAGACAAGTTCGGCAGGCTGAATATGCTCGCGATCGCGGGTGTGATGAACGGCATTGTCGTGCTATGCTTCGACCAGCCTAAAAATACAGCCGGATTAGTGGTTTATGCTGTTGTCTTCGGGTTTACATCGGGCATGATTATCTCGGGAGCCTCCGCGGCATTCACGCTCTGCCCAAAGGACCCTAGAGACATGGGAACGTACATGGGCATGGGATTAACCACGGCGGCCTTGGCTGTGCTTATAGGTCCCCCTTTGAATGGGCTCCTCATCGACAGGTACGGAGGGTTTTTCGAAGTTTCCATGTTGAGCGGTTCTATATGTCTCGTCGGTGGTTTCGTCACGCTTGCGAGCAAGAGAGCGACGCCCGGGGGTATCTTTGGAAGGGCGTAGATGGCGATATTGAAAAGCATAGATGGAAACTGGGGAAAGCCAGAGGAATGACTCCTCCGGGGATGGTAACGGCTCAAGGAGGACTGGCACGCCCGGTTGAGGGACAGGAATTATTGACAGGCGAAAGTTATTGATTTCCAGATAGTGAAGAGTGTTTATTGATGAAGGTTAAGCTTGTGCCAATAAAATGGACGTCATTAGGGCTCCTTACTCCATCAACAGCGACTAGTATTATTGTAATGAATCAATATTATTGCAAACCTCAACTCATTTCTGATGCGTCCCTCCCCCTACCCATTACGGCTCCCGTAGAGTGTTTGCCACACGATATATATCGAATCCCCGGGATCGCAAGTGAAGATTACCACTGTCGTCTCTCGGTGAGGAGTGGACGACCTGAGCAGTCTACTAAGCTCCAGCAAGTAGTACAATCGCCAATACTATATGTCCGTTCGACATAGTCCACGAGCAAGTTCTCCTTCTTTATGAAGCTTTCGCACACGGTTACTTGACGATCACTTCACTCCGCGGTCTAGTCCAACACACTTCGTTTTTGCATCCTCAAGAATGCAGTCACCGCCTTCCAGGCAGGACCCATTATATCATTCATCTAAAAAAGAAGAAGAAAAAACTCATGTATAATCCCAATGTTCCCAGGTACGCCGGCCGTCCCGACCGGATAACTGCAAAATGAACCGCCGGGTATTTCAGAAATGCAACAAATTTAACGGATATATCCCAATGTCCCCAGATACGCCTTGGCCGTCCCGACCAGAGTCATAACTAGACATTTCACGACAGATTAAAAAAAGAAATGAGTCATACAGAAAACAGGTGGAGGTGGAGGTGGCTTTTTTTTCGGCCCCCTTAGACCTTCTCCATGGTCTCGACCTCGATGCTCTTCTTCTCGCTCTCGGAAGAGCTGGCACCGGTGCAGACGTACGTCCTGAACTTGCGAGCAGGGAGTTTGGCGTAGAACTGAAAGCGAAGAAAGGTGTGTTAGCAGGTAGTTGGCCTTCAGGGAGAAAGCGTGAAATGAAGCTTACCATCTCGTCAATCTCCTCGAGCGTCCTGCCCTTGAGCTCGGGGAGGAAGAAGAAGACCCAAAGGGCGGCAATGACGCAAGAAGGCGCCCAGATGAATCCGTAGCGGGGGCCCCAGTTGAGGGCGCTGGGGTTGATGAAGTAGGGGGCGGTGAAGGTGGTGATCCAGGCGCCGAGGAAACCGACGGCGGCGGCGAGACCAAACGTGTAGGATCGGAGGCGTTGAGAGGGGATCTCACCACCGGCCAACCATGCGTATGGGGCAATCATACCCTAGAATTATGGTCAGCATGCTGTTGTGGAAAAACAAAAGGCGGGGGAGGCGGGGAGAGGGTCATTAAGAGAAGGAAAATACGCCATGGTGAACTTACGTTGTAGCTCATCATGTACAAGCAAGAGAGAGCAACAAGGACCTTGCCGGTAGTCGAGGTACCGGGGTTCTTGTGGTACACAATGGCAATAATGAGCTGAAGAACACAGCAGCCCATGAGACCAGTGAAAAGAAGCACGCGACGACGGCCATAGCGAACGACGATGAGCGAGTTGAGAAGAATGGCAATGATGCCGATAGTGCTGAGGACGTTGCTCATGGCGAAGGGGTCGCTAACCTTGGCCATGGTGAAGAAGTATGCCTTGTAAGCGATGATGAACATGGAGCCGGAAGCGGCCTGGAGCGTGACGGAGCAGACGGCTAGGATAGTTCGCCTCCTGTCGACGGGGTCCCTGAACATATCCAAGATGCCGACGCCGCTGGTGGTTTCCCTTTCCTTTTCAATGGCGGACTTGATCTCGCGGGCCTCGCCCTCGGCATCCCAGCCGACGGGGCGGAGCCAGGTGAGGGACTTGACGCCGTCTTCGTACTTGCCCTGGAGGATGAGCCAGCGCGGTGACTCGGGGATGAAGAACATGGCGATGGTGAGGAAAGTGGGCACAATGTAGATCATGCCGAGGGGAATGAGGTAGGAGGACTTGTCGGGGCGTTTCGCGGTGGCCCAGTCGATGATGGTGCCGATGAGGGTGCCCTGGAGAATGTCGTCCATTAGTCTGCCTGTCCGAATCAACTCCATTGTTTGCTATATACGTACGACAGAGGTGAAGAGTTGGAACACCGTTAGGAACAGTCCACGGTACTTCGCAGGGCTAGATTCCTGAATATACAGCTGAGAAAAGGTCATGAAATAACCATTGGCCAAACCGATGAGGAATCGACCGGCGTAGAGGGCACCAATGGACGAGGTGGTCATCATGATAATATTCGAGACGGCGCAGAGCAAACAGGCGAGCCAGAGGCAGTGCCTGCGGCCGAGCTTGGAGGCTGCAACACCTGCGAAGCCAGAGCTGATGAAAGCACCGAGGGTCATGAGGGAGGAGATGAGCTGTTGTCGGGTGGTCTGGATGTTCCAGCCATTCGGCACCTTGGGATCTTCATAGCCAAAGATCTTTTGAGGAAGAAAATCCGCGTCAGTACGTCTCGATTGATTTCCATCGATGTTTTCTCAATTGGATGCATAGAGAGAGAGAGAGAGAGAGAGAGAGAGAGAAAACCTACCTTGAGGAAGCCCACCATGGCTTGGAGACCTCCGATCAACCCGAAATCGACACCATACTGGAAGGGCGAAAAGATCATGATACCACAGGCCACGAAGACCTTCCAGTGGGCCTTCCAATTCTCTGCACCAGGAGCCGTCATCTTGGAGGTTGATTGTCGAATATTGAAAAAGAAGAGAGGGTGTGCTCGAGAAGAAAAGGGGTGACAAGAGGATCTGGCGATAGTTCCTCTTTCCCTTGAAGGCTTTCTTCTTTTTTGCAACGAGGTGGTAAGGAGAGAGGAGTATAGACAAGAACCAACAGATCACCGACTGGCTGTGCCAATTTTATAACCAAAAAAAGCTATGACCAGTTGAAGGCGAAGGGCGTCGTATTCACTTGACCATCAATGCTGCGTGGGAGACTCCTCGAAGTGCCGGTGTCCCAAGCACTGCAGACCCCTGGTCGTCCTTGAGCCTCTTTGGGCACAGGATGGAACATTCCCACCACACCGGGTTAGCCCTCTCCAGCATCCTAGCCTGATCCAGGTTAGGGCAACGCGGGGTACGGGGTATCCCCAGGCCTACCCCACACCGGGAGATGGGGATGATTGCTGTGAGTGGCTGCTAATTGAAGATAACCTCGTTTTATTGGGGAAATAGCTTTGGCGAGCTTGCTCGATGCAGCGCTGGTGAGGTGGAGCCCTGTTTCGTGGACCAGTCTATCGGACTCAAGCACCCGAAATGGAGGCCAAGGCAAGCCTGGGAGAGCACAATGACCCAAGTCCACCCAAGCCCCAGGACAAGAGTCAAATTCAAAGTCTTTAGGAGGAAGCGGGAAATTATGTTGGGCATGATAATGCTATGATGCTACTCCTACACTTACCACTTGGAGAAGAAATTAATGTCTTGTTCCCTGTCAAGATTTCAAAACCGGCTCAAAGTTTATCCCGAGAGTTACAATCCTAACACCAGTGTTACCTAGTATCAAGTAGGTCCAGTTGATATAAGGGTCGAAGGGGGCCTATTATAAAATGAGCAAGGCAGTCAAGCAGTATTCACAAGATATAGGTAAGAAGTGCATATTCAAGTGTAGAGGTGTAGTTATACTTGAATTGACTACTGAAGAGTCTAGAAGGATAAACTAAATATATAAGGATTCTATAGTTTATATAGATAATTCCTTCCTATATATCTTCAGTGAGTCAGTCAAGTCCCTGACCAACTGGTCAGTTGGTTGTGTCCTCATCCAACCTGTTGAACATTCCTTTGACTGACAGGCCGGACTAGGTCCTGTCTGACTTTCTGATTAATTGCTTTCATATGTGACTTCCTGTTCTGCTAGGCGCCACCCTCTTCCTACAGCCCACGTCGCGGCCAGGTCGTGACATTGATGATATTCGAACTCAGCTTTGAATCTGAAAATGGATTTTAGTCTATGCACATTTTTGTCTATGATTCAACTGGTATTTGGAATGAGAAAATGAACATTTCAAGCTAAGACTAAAAAGGCAAATGTTCACCAGCTGAAATTACAATGCCCACTGCTGTTATTCACAAGTCCGTCTCAGGACTGCCATTTCTTGACAAGATGTGCCGAGAAAAAGAAATCCACGTGGGAGACTGCCGTTCTGTTGACGCGATCGAACAGATGCGTTGCGCAGAATATCTAATGATTTGATGATATTCATGTTCATGCTTCCGATACATTGGAAAGCTCGAAGCTCCGAGTAAATCATCATTCCGTGTAGCCTCGAGAAAGCTCATGGGCTCAGACCAGGTCCGGTGGATTTACCCTCTCGGCACAGAACACATCTTTCCGACGGGAGACGCTGCTCAGTGCTTGGGCTGTTCCTGCCCATTCGCTAGTATAATTCCGAGAGCAGTCCGGTTCCTTTGACTCCCCGTTCCGGACAAATACCCTATCGGCCTTGGTTTAGAGGGCGGAGAAGCTCTTGGTATTACCAGTAATTAAGCAAATTAGCATAATACTATATTAAGGGGGACGCGGATTCTTTCTGCAAGCCTGGCCGCTAGCTACAGTTTAGGATCAATAGCGTCCGCTTTACTAACATTTTCGGTCACAAGTCCACTGCAACCTGAATTCTACCTCCTCTGATCCTTATCCCTGCTGTGTGTTAGACCATATCCAACGGCAGATAACCAACCCCACAAGGCCAAGTCCAGGGCCCAGTCCAAGATATCAAGCAAGTTTTACGCAATGGCTCACGCATTTACACTGTTTCCAGACGATCTTTCAGGCTACACGAATGGCCTCAAGTCTGACGACAGGGCCAAATATCCCAGAACTCCATTCTTCCAAGGCCCGTTGCGGGTATCTCGGGTGGAATGCGACGTCCTCGAGCTCGAGACGTCGGGCGAGATCCCCAAGGACATCAACGGCACGTTCTACCGCGTGCAGCCCGACCCTCAGTTCCCGCCCATGTTCGAGGAGGATGTCAATTTTAGCGGCGACGGAAACGTGACGGCGTTCATCTTTCAGGATGGCCACGTTGACTTGAAGCAGCGATATGTGAGGACCGACCGGTTCGAGGCCGAGAGGCAAAACCGCAAGGCTATGTTTGGAAAATATCGTAACCCGTACACGGATAGTGAAATGGTCAAGGGCATCATCCGGACGGTGTCGAATACCAACATTTACTTTTGGCGCGGTGCCTTGCTGGCGTCGAAGGAGGATGGTCCTCCATACGCCATGGACCCGACGACGCTGGAGACTATCGGGCGGTATGATTTCGAAGGGCAGATGAAGGCACCTTGCTTCACGGCTCACCCCAAGATCGACCCGGACACGGGTGAAATGGTGGCATTCGCCTACGAGGCAGGTGGCGACGCGCATGACGCCTCGTGCGATATCGTGGTCTGGACGTTCGACCCAGCTACGGGGACCAAGACCGAGGAGACGTGGTACAAGGCTCCGTTCTGCGGCATGATTCACGACTGTGCCTTGACCAAGAACTACCTCATCCTTCCCATGACGCCCATCGTGGCAGATCTCGAGCGGATAAAGAAGGGTGGTAATCACTGGGCATGGGACCCTACGAAGGACCAGTGCTACGGAATTGTGCCGCGGCGCGGTGGAAAGCCCGAGGATATTATTTGGCTTCGGGCTGACAATGGTAAGTTGTTGATTGCCGTCTCTTTCTATCTTTGTCCTCCACTTCTCCCCCGGTCCTCCTCCATTTTTTTTTTTTTTTTTTTCTCATTGTTGCTAATGCGCTGGCCACTTTTTGTCAGGCTTCCACGGCCACGTCGCGGGTGCGTACGAAGATGAACAGGGTCGGATTGTCTGCGACTTGACCGTAGCAGACGGCAACGTCTTCTTCTGGTGGCCACCCGACAACGCCGGCCCCGACGCCGTCCAGAAGTCCCTGCCGCAGCGTCAACGACTGATATCAGATACATTCCGCTGGGTGTTTGACCCAAAGAGTCCCACCGACACTCGTGTCACGCCATCCAAGCTCTACGGAACCAACGGCGAATTCTCCCGCATCGACGACCGTTTCGTCACGAAGCGGTACAGCCACTTTTGGCAACTGCAGTCCGACAAGACGCGGCCCTACGATATCCAGAAGTGCGGGCCTCCCGCCGGAGGTCTCTGGAATGTCATTGGCCACTACAACTGGGACACGGGCATCAAGGATGAATATTTCGCCGGACCTACCTGCACGTTCCAGGAGCCCGTGTTTGTGCCCAAAACGGCCGACAGCGCCGAAGGCGAGGGCTACCTCATGGCTCTTCTCAACCATCTCGACGTGCAGCGGAACGATTTGGTCATCTTCGATGCTCTTGACCTCGCAAAGGGGCCGATTTGCGCACTTCATCTCCCTGTGAGGATGAGGATGGGCCTTCATGGAAATTTCGTGCCCCAGAGCGACATTGATGACTGGGAGAAGCGGAGGCAGGGGGTTGAGGGACCTGTGCAGATTGCCAAGGAGCCGTTGGCGTGGCAGGTGAAGCTGGCTCAGGAAAAGGGGGCAGATGGGGTCAATGGCTCGAGTTGATTTGCTATTCTCGGGGATGGTTGCATCCAATTGAGCTTTGGGGGAGAGCTTTCTTCCTATTAGGGCTAGTCGAGTTGAATGTTACGAACTTTTGTGAATATTGATTCATTGTGTCTTTGCCAAGTGCCAAGCTTGAAGCTCTCGAGTTTCCAATGGTTAACCTAACGGGCTGAAATCTCTGGTCCTCTATTAATATCAAGTGAAAATGATCCGTTATTTGTACGCACTGGAGAACTATCCTCGGGGCTCGGGGTTACCAAAGCTACTGCAAAAATTCAGGGCAACACAATATCCAACCAAGCCTTTCTCCGCAAGCAGCCTCCCTCCCTGATAAGTTTGTGTCAAGATGTGCCGATTGTAGGGATAGATTGAGCGTATAATCTGGATCTGATGCGTGAAGGCTAGTCCCCAACTACCATCTCTACAAAAGTCAATGCTGAATGTTCCCGATGATTATACCGAGTAGTTGCAGCTCGCAAACAATAACCACATCGTCGGAAGCATCACGCCTCGACTCCTTTATAATATTTCAATTCCATATCTGCCATCGGCCTGCTCGGACCGTATTCACTCTCTAGGTGACGGAAGCATGCCAAAGATGCCAAAGCTCCCAAATCCTTACATAGTCTCCCCTCCGGTTCCTCATCGGAACCATCGAGCCGACGGGTCGGCACTCAGCTTCTTGGAGGTCGGTGAGGGGTACCCGCACCCCCCTTTCGGGCCAGCCTAGCACGAAAGCAGAACATAAAACTGGCTACCCCAAGGATTCCCTCCAATTTGTAGGGCCCGTTGGGGTACGGCGAACTTGAGCTGTAACCTTGGGGAGCTACTAGCTGCTCGTTTTCTTAATAATTTCTTTGTCACGGTACAGTGAGGCCTAAAGCCAGAGTGTCAACCACTAGCCACAGCTATGGGTGACGCTATCATCAAACTTGAGCAGACTGTCGAGGCGCTGCGAAAGGAGGTAACTCGCCTCAGTGGTACGTATGGTCCTTCTTTCAACCAATGTTTCAATAAGACGAAGAGGCAAGTTTCTGATATTTAGCGTTAAAAAAGATCAGGAAGAGATTCGAAAGCTCCAGTACAAGTATGGCTACTACATTGACAAGTGTCTGTACGAAGAGGTACGTGTCCACCATTTCCAGCTCCCTTTCATTTCCTAGTCGCATCCACCCTGGTCAACTATACCCAGTCACTTGCATTCCCCCAAGCTTGGCATGACTAGCTTTGCAAGAAACGGAGGCTATTTTTACCTCCGCCAATTTCCATAGCTTGCTAATCACAATTTCTCAACAGGTCGTCGAGCTCTTCTCCGAATCACCCGATACCTACGTCCAATTCCTCGGTGGCCGCTACCGCACCAAAGCCGGCGTGCGACGCCTCTACGTAAACCGCTTCGCTAGATTCTTCGTCGGCGGCCGCAACGGCCCGGTTCACGGCTTTCTCCTCGACCACCCCCAGATGCAGGGCATTATCGACGTCGACTACTCCAAGGCCGACAATGCCACGGGCGCCGGGGCCATCGCAAAGGCCCGCTTCCGGTCCCTCATGCAGGCCGGCGTACACGTTACTCAGGCGGCTAAGCACCCTCGTGGCGTGTGCCAGTGGTTCGAGGGCGGTGTTTACGAGAATGAATTCATCAAGGAGGCGGATGGGACGTGGAGGATTCTGAAGCTGAGGTACTTTCCGTTTTGGCATGGCGATGTCGAGCACGGGTGGTCGTACAAGGTTGCTGGTTTCGTGCCGTTCATGTCGACGACGTTCCCTGAGGACGCCATGGGGCCAGACGAGCTTGTTGGTGAGGATCAGTGTATGATGTGGCCGGATACACGCGTTGTTCCGTTCCATTATAACCATCCGGTTACCGGCAAGCCCGTCGATGATGTGGATATGCAGGCACCCCAGTACGGAGAGGACCCGGCAAGCTATAAGCCGGCGCTGAAGCTTAACGTTTAGTTGGAACCGATGGCGTGTCATAGCATGTGTACATATGGAACGTGGAGTTTATTACTTGAATTGCCAGGAAATGTTGTACAAAATCTAGCGGTCTTCCCCTTCCCTTGTAGTTGGATGTAAGTATCGGCACGTCTACCTTGGCGCGTTTGATGTCGCGCAGCATATCCACTTCCTCGACAGTCACGGTAGAAGGTGGGAGCAGAACAGGATTTCCAACTTATCGTTTTTCGCTACTCTTTTAAGATCCCGAGTTTAACATCAACGCACATTTAGCAATTGAATAAATGATTGGGGTATTTAACCTGTGCAGTTGGATTATCCGTAGGATGCTCAAGTATCAGAATGGGAGCTTGCTAAAGACTTGAATACAGCAGCGAAGTATTAATTATTAAATTCTCACTTTAATAGGAAAACAGAGTAGAACATTAATTAGGAAAAGAGTATAAAAATACAAGAGGCAGTGAGAAAGCATCATATATAGATAGGAGGAACAATAATATCAATAAGGTAAGAAAGAAGGAAAAATAAAATAAAATAAAATAAAATAAAATAAAATACAAAAAGCTCGCTCGCGGACGCTCCCAGGATCGAACTCTTGATTGCGGCGCGAGCTACGAAAATTGCAATTTTCTAACCTTCTGAGCGCTCCAATGACCACTTGGCCACTGGTCGCAGTGTTACCTACTTGAGCTGCTCGGTTGGAAGTTTCTGCCATGGACTCGTATATGAAGTTATGGCGGATTTCTTAGAAATTCACGAGGAAGGAATTCTGGGCCTCGCCCCTTCTTTGCACAATGCTAGCTGTAACTTGGTGGTAAACCAGGTAATACCTCAGTATTCGACTTTCGTGAGAAGCTTCGTATCAATGATCATAGCTCAAGAGGGAGCCTGAAGAGCCTAATCGCATTTGTCCTAGCGATTGCCTCCTTCTGATCCTCGGGCAAATCAATGCCCTTCCACCAGTCCTGCGCCTCTTTGATATCGTCGTAAGGATAGTCTACGTCTCTCGTCAGCTAGCTTTCCACAGCCCGCCCAGAAGCAAGATACGTACCGATGGAGTAGAGGCACTTCTCGACGCCAACTTCATTGATGCAGTACTTGAGACCCTTCGTGTTGAAGTTTCCCGAAGTTGTGAGTGAGATGTTGTGCGTAAAGTAGTAGCTGTAGTCCTCCCTAGATGGCCTTGACGCCTTCTTCACTGGTTTGTTGTACCAGTGATCCGCTCTCCAGAGATTAAACGGAATTCTATCCGATCGTCAGCAGCCATCCCTCTCATATTCCAGGACGTCAAAACACTCACCCCTCTCCAAGATGTCCGCAGACAATCTGCACCTTGGGAAAGTCATCAAACAGACCACTCGACATCAGCGCATACAAGTGAAAGCTCAGATCCAAATGAAACTGTACGGCAGCTCCCACAAGATGCTTCCTGTCGCCATATTTTGCGCCCTTCTCCAAGTCCGGGTTACAGGGATACCTCGGGTGCATATAAACCGGCACATCGAGCTCCTGCACCGTCTTCCAAAACGACCGATACTCCTCCTCATCGAAATACCTCTTCCCACTCCCATCCACCCCGGTACTCTGGTAATCGTTCAAGATAGCCCCAAACATTCCCAACTCCCTCACAGCCCTCCTCAACTCCGCCGCCGCCTCCTCCGCATCATGCATGGACAGCGACGCCAGCGCGCCAAACCTCTTGGGATTCTTCCTCACCTCGTCCGCGAGCCAGTTATTAGCCGTCACGGCCATCTGCTGCGCTTTGGTGCGATCAGCTTCGCCCTGGGGTCCCGGGGATGTCACGGAGAGAAGCATGTACTCGACGCCCTCGGCATCCATCTGCGCGAGGCGATGCGTGTGGATGTCGGCGAGCTTTTGGGCAAGGAGGCGGGCGGCGTTGCTCGTGGAGGAATCCTTTGTAACGGTGCCTGGGGCGTACATGGAGGCCGAGTCGCCCAGCCACTCCAGGTCGGAGGGGTTGATGACTGCCTCTTCGATGGCGATGGTGCCTTTGGCCATTTTTGCTCTGGGATCACGCTGTGTCCAGGAAATGGGTGTAAATCGAGAAGTTTCAAAACGAGAAGATGTGGCTGCTGTACTGCATCTGGAGAATCTACCAAGGTTTCCTACTTCGCGGTATATCCAGTCATGAAATGGTCCCCTCCGCCGCTTTCACCATCCGTATCTAGGCATGCAATCGGAGACTGCTGATCCGGCTCGGCCCATTGATTCCGTCGGATGCATCGAGCCGATGCCGTGCGACACGACCGTCTGGTGCGGGGGTAATCGGCCCCCATCCGCCTAATGTCTCCGATAGATTAAGGGCTTCGCTAGAGCTTCTCCGAAGTCTAACGGCTAACATCTCAAAGACATCACAATCTTCTCTCGCAAGTCACAGCCAGAGACGATGACCTAGGCCGCGAAAAGCCAGTCGAGTTTGAAAACGCGGTGCCGATGACTCCCGCCGACACCATCGTTCGCTGCCATGGCTGACTGAAGATTCCGCGCAAGCAACTGCCGCCCGATTTCCACCATGCCCGTATACTTGGGATGCCGGACTGGTATGAGGAAACGACTTACTATTTTGCCTTGGTGTACGATTACGTTAATAGAAGCCCTCGCGGTCGGGAGCACTACGTCTTGCAAGAAAACATCGATTTCTTCTACTATTCGGGTTTCACCTGGTTCCGACATCCAAACAACTGGCGGGGTGAAAGACTGGTGGATTTTGGAGACCTGGCATCGCCATTCCGGTTCCGCCCGAAGTGGTATGGCGCTCCTCCGCATTCCACATCTCTGGACTTTCTTGACCCACTGAAGGGGGAAACATCAGAAGATAAAGCGAACGCAATAAAACCTGATGATAAACCTTAGAATGACCAACCTGCCGAGATGCAGGCAAACTTGCAGGCGACGAGGGATCAAATAGACGTGCCTGCATCGTAGTTGTTAGAGGTATTTACCAAAGACTGGATCTTTACTCTATAATATTGCCGTAATATTTAATGTATAAACGTGTGGAGAGCTCTAATATACAAAATTCTACCTGGACTGCCTTGGATGATAGTATACCAAGACCGCCGTGAGTACCCGTGTCCTTATCGCTTGTTATAGGCTGTGCAGCACCCAAATATCACTCTCGACATATCGTCCTACCCCCTTCTCCGCCTCCCAGCTAAGGGGCCTGCCATCTAGCTTGAGCCCATCAAACTTTTCTCCCAAGACAGTCAGTTCACCGTCATCGCCAGTGGACGTGTCCAACTGAATTTTTCCTTCCAGCCACTTCTGCCAAGCGGCGGGTGGCGCTTCGACCACGAGGCTCTCCGGCGCAATTTTTACGACTCGTGCCCCCATTCGGATGTGTTTCCGCAGCCATGGATCGAACGGGAGGACCGTTGCTGCCTGCTGCCCATCACCGCTTGCCTCGGACACGCCCTCCTTGTTCTCTTCGCGGGCGTCCAACGACCACGTAAACGTGCCAGGCTGGTTCGGTTTCCCCTGCGCCCAAGTGAGGTAATCTTCCATCGGCACGTCCGGATACTGCCCCTTGAGCGTGGGGCGGAGTGGAACAACAAGCGCCTTGAGTCCATGCTTTCTCGCCAAGGCTTTGAAATTGAGGAGCAACGCATCCGCGACGCCCTTGCCCTTGACCGCCTCCGTCACGTTCACCAACAGTGCAGACAAGGCGTTCGGTGGTTCTGTGGCGCGGGCCACCGAGTCGTGCAGTCGCGGGTCATCATCCTTCTGGGGGGTTGCCGCTGCCTCATCGGCTGTCGGCGTCATGCCGCGGCGTGCCTTTGCTTGAAGAGCACCCCTGGCAAGAATCGCATCCCAACCGCAGTCGGGGAGGCTAAGAGCCCACCGAATGGACCCTCCGAGATCCAGTTGACGGTCAGCCAGCTCTGGCCAGTAGAACGGCACGCACAGGCCAATGGCGACGACCTGGTCGTCTGGTTCCTTGACGACCATGGTTTGAAAAGGGGCCAACTCCTCCATCGTGCCGAGTGCCTCCCAGTGGGGATTATCAAACTCGGTCATCCAGGGAGGCCAGATTGTGTTGAGGGGATGAGCCTCGTCATTGGCGACTTCCCAGAGGTCCGGTCGAGACACCGCCGACTCGAAGCGGAGGCCCACGTCGAGCTGGATATCGAGTGATTCCGATGACGGTGCCATCCTGTTGTGTTTTGTTGTTGCGTTTGCTTTTACAGGCCTTGACTGAAGGTTTTTGCAAGAGTTGTAGGCCTAACTGTCATGAGCATCTCATCGACATTCGAACATGGATGACAATGGGAAGCCTAACATATTTAATATGGAATCTATTCTAAGCTAACACTCTTTCGTGTTAGTTCCATGCAAAGTAGCAAGCCGGGTGGTACATAATAATAGCAGACTTCGTATAACTCGGACTTGGCAGTGGAAAAAAAAAAAACGTTCATTGATTAGAGCCAAGCTGCCATAAATAGAAACCTAAGATTCATACCATCCTGTGCGAAAGGATGCATTCTAAGCCTAATATTCACTCCTATGTTCCGCGGTATCGGTGTTCGAGTTAAATCGGCTTCATTCGGCAATTCCACCGCCCAACGAACAAGCCCACATGGCGATCGCGGCCAGCAGAGTTCTAGATTGAAAGAATTGGCCTGGATAGGAGTCCACTCCATAAATGTCCCTGTTGTCAAAGCCAGCTGAAAGATCAACCAGAACTAGGGGTCCGGCTCTAGACTCAACGTTCATCCTCACCACGTTGGTAAATGATCGGCGCGGAGCATAACGATGAGAAGACGGAACAAAACGGGTAAGCTACAACAAGGGACTCAGCACGCACTCGGGCAGGGGTACGACCGGGATTACGCCGCGTCATCCGCGTTTGCGCAGTTTCGACATCACACACATGGCCTTTTGTAAAGGCTGCAGGAGAGTCTGGAATCCGGATGATCTTTCTCAACCGACTTCCCTCCGAGCGCGAGATTTCGTTTAGGGAGGCGAAGTCTGTCCTGTCTCTTTTCGCCCAACCCCAGTTAGGTGTCTATGCCGGTGGATTTTTGATCATCTCTTCCAGATGCGATGGAGTCAACAGGGCATTTATGGCCGAGCCGCTACGCAGACGCGGAGACCAGGAAGTGCGGCGCATGGATGTGAATGAATTGAAATCTACCTGACTGGGATTGGGCGTTCGTTCCTCTGTCCCCTCTACCAGCCCCCTCACAATGGCCCTCCTTCACAGTTCACACAGTCCTTGGCGACGGTCTTCATCCCTACCATGTTTCCCACAAGCTCCTGGCGGCTGCGTTTTCCGGCGCCTTTCCTTATGCTCGTTCGGATCCCACTTGCAAAAGAACGTTAACGCTTCTATGTTTAAGCAGACGAGTTATTATTAGTGTTTTCAGGTAATATTATACACATCCCATTTGCCGGCCTTCGTGTATCTAGTATTAGTCTCAATACTTGCACCACTTCCTCCCATTCTAGTCGCGTCGTGCTTCCAGAATGGCCTGGAGAGGCCTTCCAGTAAAACGAATCGAGAAGTATTGATTCCATTTAAAGTCATCAATGCTGGGGAAATCCGGTAAGCATCCAATCTCCTTCATACGTGATTCCATCCCCCGTAAGGACTCACCTGGTCTCATAGGGTATGACCTTGAATTTCCGGAAAACCGTAGCGAACGTCCCGAACAGCGTAATGTAAGACAGGCTATAGGCAAAAAGAAAGAGAAGAAAGGGGGAAAAAATGTCAGCATGCTTATATGCAAGTCGTCGTCATTACGCCTCAAACATACTGTTCCGCAGGACACATGCGACGGCCCCTAGAAAAAGCGACGAGAGATTCAGAGTTATCTTTCTCTACCCAGCGCTGAGGGAGAAATTTTTCCGGATCGGGGAACACTGAGGTGTCCATGTGCACGAAGTAGGATGACGCGCCGACGACGGCCTGGTCGTGATCGCTGTTAGAATCTCGCTGGGCACATGCAGACTCAGGTTGGAAAAGCCCGGCCTAAAAATCCATACCTTTGGAGGAATATAGTAGCCATCGACCTGAGCCCCGTCAGCTCCGACAAGACGGAGAGGGCCAGTGGATACGCCATGTGTCAGACGAACACTCTCCTTCACAACTCCATTCTGTTCTATGAGGTTAGAAGCTTATGTATACACATAGTCTTAAAAATCGAGTACTCACAAGAATGGGAAGCTTGCGCAAGTCTTCATATGCTGGGACCGGGGAGGACGGATCCGGCCAAACGGACTTGAGCTCGGTGTACAACCTTTCCTGGAGATCTGGGTCCCTGGCCACCATAAAAGTCCCGAACGGCGTAATGTTGGATTGGTCAATGAGGCCTCCCCACATTGTGACCTCGGCCTCGGATGCCAGAGTTTCGTCGGAAATGCCCACCGCAGCTCCCGATTTCTCGTCCAGATGTGAGTTCATAAGCCGTTGCACCATGCAATCGGGGTTTTTGGGGTGTTTCCCCTCCCTCTCGTGCTGGACAAGTGCCATCATCACCTATTCTTCGAAGTTAGCCAGTAGTCTTGCGACTGAGTAACTGAACACCTACATCCCAAACTCGTAGCACCGGCTCGAAATCGCGGCCGACCCAGGAGAATAACGGACCTGGAAGTCGGAATATGAGGTCGCGAAGATTTGGAAAGTTTCTGCTCAGCCAGATCGTCCAGTTGACTGCACGCGACGCAGCAACGGTCAGCCGGTCGTCAAAGTCCTCACTGGCCAGGAACTTGAGGTGGTCAGGAACCTCGCTGAAGAGGAATTCATTCACGATTTTGAGAAACAGCGAGCGATAGCCCATATCTAAGTTGCAGGGGCTGCCTCGTCGCGCATGCAACGAAAGGAAGTCCCCGAATCTCTCCAACTAATGATGGGCTGTTGGATTAGTTGGGCTGGTGGCAAAAGTTTTACTCATTGACAGAGGAGAAAGACATCGGGTACCACGTACGCTTTGCTTGATCTGGGGCTCGCACTTGTCATAGTGTCTTTTCGAGAACAGGGTTGCCACTGGTCGATAACGATTCTTGTACTCTTGCGGGTCGGTCATGGTGAAGAAGGTCTCGACCCGACTCCCCAAGTGCTCGTAATAGTTTGGGTCTTTTGTCCCCTTGAAGTTTCTTGACAGGATGTCATAATAGGCAGCCGGCCTGCAAAAGTCGAGCTGTGTTGACGTAGAGTTAGTGACGACTAGGGTCATTCTTCAACCAGGAAGATAATTAAGTGATGGGCTTGAAGGAAGGAGTCTGTCGATACCTCGTTCGGGGAGATGCGAACCACAGGTCCTACAATACCATTAGACCGTCTCTCGCGCGATATAAAATTGCACACCGGGTTCGAGTAGATACCGTATTGCTCGTGAAGATGCACAGACTTGTGTAGAAGTTTGCCATCCTTCCAAACCTGGTAGTAGGCCCGGTACAGCGTCGAGACCGCTGCTAGTTTCGGGCCCGGGAAGCCTGCCAGAGGGTGGAAGTATAACCTATAGACAATAAGAGATAGCCTGTGGACTAGCAATATCGCCGCACTGCCCACTGCCAACTCAAAGAGGCCCATTGCCGATGTGCCGAGTTGTCCGATTTGGGTATAGGTTCAAGGTTACTGGTTGGTAGATTCCCATCGACGGCAACAAAAGTGAGTGGTGGCACCATTGAACAATGGAATGCACCGTCATTATTATAATAGCATACTAGCATGGCCTCAGAGTGATCCTCTTCGTTTCTTTTTCGGCTTCCTCCCTCCCTTCCCAATTTTTTTTCTTTAGTAAAAAGATGATGATAATAATATCTCCCTCTCCTTATTTCTCCCACGGGAGAAGGGACAGGGGGTGATTGGAAGCCACCAATTTCCACCAAGCAGCTGAACAACTTTCAGCTTCTGTAGTTCTTGATTTGACATCATCGAGCTGTAGGCTGGCCCCACATAAAACCAGTGGCTGGCTGCAGTTGATCACTTTGCCTCCATGCTGAAGGTTGTCTCTGTTCAGGTGGGAAAAAGAAAAGAAAAATGAGAAAAAAAAAAGAACAACGGGTAAAAAAAAGGAAAGCAAGAGGCATACCATAGGATGCATACTCCCTCTCTCATCTTACAAGCGTTCGTACTTCCCCGGTTACCAGCAACAGTGGAAGCAGTATCAGAGTCCCTCCGCAGTGAAGAAGTTGCACGGGAACATACTCCACTAACAAACATTTTACAATATACACATCAATATAAATGGGTGACGATACAGAGGAGAAAAGAATGGTGAAGAGAATCGAGAGGAAGAAGCAAAGGTTGTCGGCGCTGAGGTTTAGCTCGTTGGCGTTAGCAATGCTAGTCGATCTCTGGAACATTGAGTCGGCCCTTTCAGGTGAGTCAATGGATCAGCAGCCGGCATCAGCCGAGGCTTGGGCATAGAGAGAGGGAGGGGGAGGGGGAGGGAGGGGAACATCAGTTTACTCTAGAGACACGAGAACGAGATATTATAATCCCCAGCAGCCGGAGAACTAGTCGTGGCCGTGATACCCTCGACGACTGCCTTTCTTCCAAACGACGGTTTTCTTTAGACGTGGTGTCACTGTTACTTTGTGTTTCTTTTCATTACTTTCCTTTATATCATTTCTATTTTTTCTTCCTTTGTTTCATACCATAGATGTCGCCCAAAGTTGACGTGATGGTCCACCAGCCTCGGCCATGGGGCGCCCGGTGGCGGTCCAGGCCGTCCTTCATCCTCACAACAGTAGGAATGGGTCTTTTCATAGATCTTCTCCTTTACGGGATCGTGGTGCCGGTACTTCCATTCATGCTACGCGACCGCCTTTCCATCCCGGAGTCAGATATACAGTCGTGCACGTCAAGGCTACTGGCGGCCTACGCAGGATCATCCGTCGTATTTTCGCTTCCGGCCGGTTGGGTCGGAGACAAACTGGGCTCTCGGCAACCGCTGTTCCTCGTCGGTCTACTACTCCTTCTCGCCGCGAACGCAATATTAGCACTGGGCCATACCATGCAGATTCTAGTTCTTGCCCGAGTAATACAGGGCTTATCGGCGGCGGTAGTCTGGACTTCGGGACTTTCCATGGTTCGAAACACGATTGGCCCTGAAAACATGGGCAAGGCTATGGGCACGGTAAGCAAGCATCTCGCACATTTTTGTCGATATTGCGTCAAACTAACTGGGGTAAACCGCCAGATGTATCCTGTCATTTCGGTCGCTGAACTCATCGCACCGATCTTGGGAGGCGAGCTGTACGAAAGGGCCGGTACTCTTGGAGTATTCTCCGCCGGAGCAGTAGCCCTCACGGTCGATTTCGTCATGCGGCTTCTCGTTCTCGACCGGCCAGCAGCACCCGCGACGCCCTCCTCGGTGGTAAAAACGGGGCGTGGGGGAGGAGCCCTCGAGGCTGGAGAAACCGACCCATTACTCCCCGCAAAGGGCCGCATCGTCTACGAAGAGTTCAAAATCCTTAAGAATAATTCCCGAGGCAGGCTGGCCGAAGCTTTTCCTTTCCTATTCTGCTTTCTGGAACCGAGGATTGTCGTGGGGCTATTCCTGTCTTTTGTTCACGCCTCCATTGTTGGGACATTCAACGCGACGTTGCCTACAGAGGCACAGTCTCTTTTCCACTTTTCATCCCGCCAGGTCGGGCTTCTTTTCATTCCGTTGATAATTCCCTATCTTGCGTGCGGCTTCCCCGCTGGTATGGCGGTGGACAGGCGGGGGCCAAGAACCATGGCACTGGTGGGCTACCTCTTCCAAGTCCCATGCCTGCTACTCCTAGGCATGGCCTCGCGAGACGTGATTCCACCTCAGACTAAACTTGCAGTCTTCTGCGTCGCTCTCGCCTTGAACGGCATGGGTATGTCTGTCATTAGCTTGCCGGGTTTCGTGGAGGCGACCAACGTCACGCAGAAGTACGCCGAGGCCAATCCGGACTTTTTCGGCAAGAACGGGCCTTATGCGCAGCTCTACGGGATGGATTCGCTCTTTGTCTTCTCCGGACTTGCTGTTGGCCCTCTCGTGGGTGGCATGTTGAGGACTAATTTTGGCTATGGGGTTATGACGGCATGTTTGGCTGCGTTTTCGGGGTTCGCAGCACTGCTGTCATATCTATGGTTGGGGGAAAGAAATTGAGGAAAAACCCTTTGATGCATTTCTGTGTAGCTAGGGATAACTGCACGTTGCTGAGCGCTATTTTAGTTTCATATGTACTCTTAAATCACTTGTCTATATTGTCGCAAGACGGCGCTGGGGTGGAGGTTGGTAGATCCATCCCATCCTCCCCGTAGTCTTTGAGGTAGCTGAAGTCTTATTAGCAAGGATCACTTACCTCCAAGAAAACTGGATGGTGCATAGTCGTGCCAATGTACAATGCATTGCATCCATCTACACTACATTACACCACAAGACGTCGTGTCTGGGGACAGGCTAGAAGGTAGCTGCGTACACCTCCCTCCACTTTACAAAAGGCCGTTTGTTATAATGCATGAATCCCTCCAACTCCCACCCCATCTTCTGTACTAATTTATGCGTGAGGCGGGATTTGGGTTCGCTGCCTGACAGAAACAAGAGCGGAGTTTTTTCTTTTCTTTTTTTCTCTCTTTCTGTCTCCAGGGTCCGCTTCTCTGCGGCGCAGATCGCTGACGATCTTGGTTAAATCCCGTAGTTTCAATGCAATGGTGGTAATGATCGCAGGGCGATGGCTAGCTGACGCCCTCCACGCTAAAGTATTGTATTATTAGAGGCGGGGATTTTCACAACGGCAAGGGAGGGAGCGAGACGGATCGGCGATTCTTCAAGGCTTGCTTGGAAGATGGAGACTCTCTGCAGTCTGCAACATGGAGTCTGGGCCTCCGATCGTGCGGCGCGGTACAATAGGCTGGCTGAAGAGTGGAGTAACCATCCTGTTTGCTGCCTCTACTCCTTCTTTTCTTTCCTTTTTCCTTCTTCTTGTTAATAGCTCGCCTGCGATTCGGATCAGCCCTGGGAGAAATAGAGAAGGTGCATGAGTCGATCATCCGAATCAGTCCCGCTTGCTCAACTGGCCAACGATGTGCCTGAGAAGTGTCATCGGCACTAATGCGGCCTTCAAGACCCCTTTATCGGAGATCTTCCCAGGTGGCTGGAACGCCTTAGACCAGACCCATTGAGGCTCTCTTGCCATCGATGCTAACTCCAATTATTGAAATTTCCTCATGTGGTGTCGCGCCGAGAACAGCCCGATATATGAACTCCGGTGTCCGGGTGGTCGATGTTTTCGGCTGGCTGAAATCAGCCAAGCAGGGTCCTAAGAAGATGATCCCCGAGGAAGGTCGTGGAGATTCGATTGGCAGGTGAGCCAAATTTCGATGAGACCATGTATTGCAAGGCAACATCTTGAGATTGCCAATCACGGAGAAGTCGGTGTTCACCATGGATAAGATCATAGGAAACACAATGAGCGTTTGCTACTCACGACAAAGGAGCCGAAATGGAGACGACGACGTGATGCGGGAAAAAAAAAAAAAAAAAAAAAAGGAAACCCATCGCGTCATTGGTGAATGGATCGTGAAAGGGTCCGCGCTAGAACAATTACATATATATCTAGCCGGTGCCCTGCTTCTCGTGAAAGTTACCCATCTGTTACACATCTTTGAATTCCAGCCACAACTCGATTCTATTCTCTGAATATGGCTGTTCTCCGGACACGTGCTGCCGCGCAGCCGAGCATCATGGCATCCTCTGTCATCTCATACATCACCTCTTCCCGGTTTTTCTCCATCGTCCTCTCGGCCATCGTTAAGCTTCTACGGCCACTGCCACCACCGTCTAAGAAGGAGGCACAACCGCATCTCCAAACCCAAGAACTCCTCGCCTCGCCACCTCAAAATTCCGAAGAAGCCGTGGCTATAATCGAGGACAGCGGAGAGGGAGTCCCCGTCGTCAGAAAGTTCATCCTAAGCAATGCCGTCGAGAAACCCCAATCACTACATGACGACTCCATATACACCTTCTTCGCCGGCTCAGTGGACGATGGCGCCCTCGGCGACGACACGCGGCTGTCGAAATGTGTTAAGAAGAGCGTCGCATCGATCGGAAAGGTTCAGCGGCTTCTCCAAGGCGGGAAGACGGAGACCTCGAGGCCCGAGACATTCCCGGAAGTTATAATCGGGCAGGGAGGTTTCGTCGCAACGCCACGGGGGACGGGCACAGCCGGACCGACGACTGACGTCTTCACCAAAGTCCAGCTTCAATATCCTCACGGAATCACATCTACACAATACTTCCACTCCCATTGCTCGGTAATCAAACACTCCATGTCTAGAGAACAATTCAAAGAGATACACATCAGCACTGGGGTCTGTCTGTTTTCTGAGGCTTTGCTCAGCATGTTGCCCGGACACATGAGTTTACTCCTGGAGGGTGACGATCCCGTCATCCCGCCCCTATTAACCGGGCGTATCGATCTCACGCTTTATGAGCTGGAATCTATCGCTCGGCTATCATCTGCAATCGCTGATGTTATCAGCCTCATTGGACCCTCTAGGTCGTCCGCAGACCAGGTGATCATTCACGTTGATATCCCCGATTTTCAGTACCATTGGACGGCCTGCGAGCTTTTGAAGCGTAATTTGGTGACCGCCGACTACGTCGGGACTTGGATCGACGTCATTAACAGAAGAAAGAAACTGCTTGGAGCGGTGATAATTCCGACTATCCAGAAGATGCTGCGGGACCGACGTCTTCCCGCCGTCAAGGTCGACATCACGTCTGGAACAGAGAGCGCCGTGCGTCTCATCGACGAGAGGCGGCGAGGGGAAGGTGATGAAACCGTACCAGCCCTGGCGGAAATCATCGATGCGTTACGCACCGAGGGCGAGGACGCTGGAAAATGGAGCGAGTTCTTCGATCATTTGGATCCGCGGCGCCAGCCCTCGACAGTCGAAGACCTGGGTCGACTCATGTACGTCTTCAAGTGCGCGAAGCCGGGGCTTGCGGACACACGCGCACAAAAGCTATTTCCAGACGGCAAGATTGTCGACAATCCTGCCCGGAGACTTATGATTCAACTCGACGACATAATCGAGTGGAGAATCATGGATGGGGCAAGAAACTTTCTCAAGGCGTATAGTAAAGAACGGTATCACCGTGACCATGAGCCCGTCTTATTCGGATTGTTTCCCCTGCAAAGAGTCTTTCCCTCGAGTCAGGGACGAGGCAGTCTCTATCACGACGGGCCTCGTGAATGTCGAGGGGAGGATGGGGTTAGAGTCAGCCCTCTGGGTATTATTGAAATGGCATACGGACGGAAGATGAGAGATTGGTTAGAAATGGCTATGGACGATGCGTTTCAAGAAGACTCTAGAGAGTAATACTTATGGCAATGAATTTTTAGGAGGACATGAAAAAGGACCAGCATTGCGAAAAGTTCCATCTAACAGCACTGGTAATATATTTTCTTCCTTGCAATCGCATAGAAGTGAGACCAGCCTATTTCAAGTCGGATTTATCCAAGGCTTTCGACGTTGTAAGATATCTGTGCCTAACCCAGGCGCCCCCTCGGAGAATGTCAATAAACTGAGCAACAGGTACTGTCCTGGCCCGACAGTGTATAGGGGACCGTGGACACCAGAGAATGGTCCTTCTCTTGAATCATACACGCGTCGTTGACCATGCCGAAAAGGAGACCGGCTGGGGTGTTTCGTGGCTTCTGTTCTCCCATCTGAGGGTTTACATGTGTACTAGTTACGCAAAGACATCAAATTGATCTCCATTACTGTTGTTCTTGACCATTCGACGAAGTTCACCCATCTAAAATCTGAAAATTTGCAATTCGTACACGATACTGCCATACCCTGAGACTCCCAGAGAGGCCCGGCGCTACAACTCCTGAAACTGCGGAGAATGGCTCAGCCGCACGTTCATGTCCCCCAATCCCACCCCTGAAAGATATGTTCCTGAATCCACGGCGCTGCCCATCCAGTTAGTTTCATTTGCACCCATTACGGTACGGCCCAAGAAGGATTGGAGACGCACACAAGGTGAGAAGGGTTCGGACTCACAATTCGTTATTTGGTACCATGTCCAGGAACATGATGTTCGGCGTCTCCATGCTTGTGGGGTACAGAGCATTTTCCCCGTCCCAGATGCCATGCTCCTCGAGCTGCGCCATCACCTCCGTAAGAGCATGCTTCGTCCAAAGAATCTGCTCCATACCCTGAAGAGTCTGCGTGCACGTCTTGATATTCTGCAGCTGCTCCGCCGCATTGGTCTCTATCAGCGCCAACAGCGAAACCTGCATGCACTCGAGGATGGACGTGCAGTCGAAGGGGATCCGACTCGTCAGCAAATCGTGATCGCGCAGGAACGCGATGGCTTCCATGGCCTTGTGCGCGGCGCCGAGACACATGGTGCCAAAGTCGTCGAACCATTTTTGCTTCACGGCGTCGGCGAGCTTGCGCCCGTCGCGCGAGACGTTGTAAAGTTTGAAGGGCCGCGTGGCGAACATGACGGTTCTCCAGTAGCGCAGATGTAACACGGCGACGGAGCGCTTGTGAAATCCGGCTACTTGGTTGAAGTCGCGGAGGTGGGGCGGTAGCTCGGCGTACCAGTTCTGGAGGTCGTTCATCAGGCCCGAGACTGTTGACAGCGAGAGGTTGGTCGCATTGGGAGTGGGCACTCGGTATACGACTCTGCTGAGCGTCCGCTTGAGCTGGGCTAGCCTACAGGATACCTCGAGGTAGTTCAGAGGCATGTTTGAGCCGGGGCTTAGGATCTGTCCCATGGTTTAGCGAATCTCAACAAGGATAGACTAGTTGCGACTTACGTCTTCCGAGGGCAACTTCATCACGCCGGGAATGATGTCTTCGCTGATGGCTGTAGGATGTCCATAGCAAAGGCTAATGTCAAGGTCAAGTAGGTATAACGAGCAGAATAGCCGTAGGTCTACCTGCTTATGGAGGCTATGGCGAGCGCTAATGTCGCCTTTCGTGTGCAGGCCCAAGGTAAACGCGATCCTAGCGGCGGATCCGACATAGATATATGCGGTGTTGCCAAACATTGAGCTCGAAAGAGCAAGAGCCTATTACGATAGGATGGGATAGCCCACGAATTAGAGGCTGGGTAACAAACGTCGGATAGACTATGGGCTTACCAAAAGACACAAGGCCCTGAGACTATCAATGTCGCCGCTGTCACACAGCGCTGGCACCAATGCCTTGGATAAAGCAAGGTATCGAAGAGATGGCCTCGTATCGAGGCCTGGACTTTCCTTTTCCATCTGAGTGTCACACGTCATGGCAAATATGGCGTATAATGCACAAAGCGTTGCGGGAGTGGCCGCCGCCGAGTCCCCGGCATAAATCCGATCAAGCCGGGCATGCAGCTGCTCGGCAGAAAAGAACCAATACACGGACTGGATCTCTCGGAAGAAGCGGGCGATGCAGCCGTCGCAAAGGTCCCGCCTAGGTAGGTTTATTTGTCGCGGGGGTTTTAACCGTTGGGTCGTCTCTGGCGTGAGGGGAGGACAGGGCTCAGCGGCGCTGAGAGGTGCCAACACGTCACTCTTGGGAGAAGAAGCGCTCAGGCGGGGTCGTTTTAAGGATCGCACAGCGTCAAGGAAGAGATATGTTGAGTTCGCACCGACATGTCCTAGAGATTCTGTTAGTAATTCGGGCCTCGATTTGAGTGGTGAGTGTGCGTGAGCTCCATCAGCTCCATTAGCTCCATCACATACTATACACTCCGTTCGAGTCGATGCGCAGCCAACCAAGCTCCTTGTGCAGCTCTTCAATCTCATCCACAACGATATCCGACCCGTCTTTCGGTGTTTCTACGCGCTGAAGATAGCTAGGTGAGTTTCCATTCACCGAAACTACTGCTGTATCATTGCTGGGCGACGCCTGCGAATTGTCGGAGCCGGCAGCGGTCAAGGATTCGGCGAGGGCCTTGAGGGTGTGCAGGTTGAACTCGGTATTGGGGACAAAGTGCTCGAGGATCCGCATCATGTAGCGGAATTCTTCCTCGGAGACTCGATAATACGGGCGCTGCCTCCTTCGTGATGCGTCGAGGTGACAGGGGGCGCCGATGCTGGCGCAGAAATGGCATGGGCCCGGGACTACAGATGGTCAGTACGAAGTATACTCGGAAGATTTTATCTCCGTTGAATCAGAACATACTAGGATCGACACACTGCATCCGTCAGCAAGGAAGGTAAAAAATAAAAATAAAAGGAGTGTTGCTATAACGATGGAAGCTGTCATCCTCACCTTGGTCTTTCTGCTCTTGCAGCGGTCGCAGCTCATGGCCGTACGCCGCCTCGCGGGCCGTTCGGAGCCATTCTGGGCGGCCTTGGGCGACACTGAAGCCATCGTCATTACGAATTCACTTTCGATTATATTATTAGGATAGGATCCAGTCCAATTGCAGTGCAATCGAAAGTTTGGAAATTCAGTTGTGATTAAATGCCGTCTCGGAAGATTCCCAGCACCGGTGGAGAGCGGATATCCAGAAACTAATCTCCATCCCGAGTGGGTGGAGGGAACTCGGATCTGGAGATAAGATTTATGGGGAATTCTGGGGAAGCTGGGGAAAATGGAGACGAGTCAATTGGTGGACAATGGGCGTGGGCATGGGCAAGCTGCACCGCACATGGCTAGCGCCGTCAATAGCTCCAGAGCTTGTGCTAAGCTATCGTGCGCGCGGGTTCCGTTGCCTTGGGATGTCCATGTTGATTGATCATCAAAGCTCGTGTTGCTAGGCCCTGCTTGCTTCGTGTCTCTCAGTAGTATTGGTAGACTGGCAGCACACCTCTCCTCTTCTCTCTCCCCGGTTGGACGAGTCTGCTGGTGATAGTTCAGAGCCCCACAATGCCTTCCAAATTGGGTCCAGTGCAGGCTTTCATGTGATTCCCCTTCCAAGTCCCTGGGAAAGCGCGAAGGGGCGAGCACCTCTCCTCGAGCTCAGTTTGCAACTGCCGTGGCAGGACCAAGAGGTGCGAAGTGGGGACCTGGTGGGGACCTGGTGGACCCTGGGTTTTGCCGTGCGGGGAAGGAACGGGGGTAGGTCGGGGAGCAAGCTGCCGCAAGATGCAGGCGCGACATGGAGAAGTACCGTTGGATTTGAAATCTGCCAGTATTCGGGCTCGTTCCGGGCAGTGATACCGTGGTACAGTGGTACAGTGGTACAGTTGGCAATTGCCTGGCAATTGATCAATTGATTAGAGATCAAATTGGTGGCGGCTTCAGCGAGGATGTCAAATGCCAGGCCTGGCTGTGCTGTCTTCGGGGGTTTCTTGTTGCCGGAAACCCCGCGGGTTAAACCCGAAGTCTGCGCTGTACCTGTAGTAGAAAAGCCCCAGGTTACTTCGTCATCGTCTTTACCCCTCAGCTTCAGTGTCCGTCTCTGTCTACTAGATCAACTGACCATTCGAGATATCCTCAAGCTGTCTTGACTAGTCTTTACTTGTCTGTCTTAGACTCCAGTACGATCCCGTAAATCTTACGAGATCTCTTCTCCTTTTTAAGTCGGACTGCATTTCTGGTTCTGGCCTAGCCAATTGCTGCCTTCCAAGACTAATCCCCTCTCCCCATCTTTTCTCGCTCTGCAAGTAGCTATGACTCAGTTCCAGCCTCGCATGCTGATCGGCGGCCAGGTAAGACATCCATGATCCCTTACATTCACACCCTCGAATTTGAGACTGGAGACTGCAGGGCGAACGTTGAAGATGCATTTGGTGCTGAGGGTGGTGCTTTCCTAGAAGCCAATTGTGTCTACTAAGGTACAGAGGAGAGAGTAGAGACTAACCACTCACGCTTTCCAGTTGGTCGAAGCCTCCGACAAAGCTACCTTCCCCCTGTTTAACCCTGCTACACGTGAAAAGGTCGCCGATGGTACGTAGCGACTTCGTGTTCCTTCCTTTTGCTACCAGATTGAATTATCGCGAGGTTTCTTTTTTTTCCTTTTTTTTTCCTTTTTTTTTCCCCCTTCCTTCCCCCCTCACCACTCTGCACTTTCTCCCCTCCTGCTAGGCCGTGCCCTTTCTGCGACCTCTCGGCATCCCAAGGCCCCCAAAACTCATTGTTTCCTGGGTTCCCCCACTTCCACCGGAACTCTCCTCCCCGGCTAACCTCTGCCTTTGGCACCACTCCTAGTCCCCGAAGCCACCGAAGATGACGTCAACACCGCCGTCGCCGCCGCAAAGGCCGCTTTCCCAGCATGGTCCGCCCTCGACCCCGCCAAGCGCGGCTCCTACCTCAAGAAGCTCGCCGCCCTCATCCGCCAGCACAACGACGAGCTGGCCCACCTCGAGGCCAGCTCCATGGGCCGTCCCGTGACGGAGTACATTGACGCATTCGCGGCCGCGGGCCACTTCGACCACTACTCCGAGGCGTGGGCCCAGATCCAGGGCCAGGCGAGCTTGAACACCCCCGGATACGTGAGCATGACGCTGAGGCAGCCGTACGGTGTCGTGGGCGCCATCATCCCGTGGAACGTGCCGCTTTTGTTCCTCGCGGGAAAGTCGGCGCCTGCGTTGATTACGGGTAACACCGTGGTTCTCAAGTCGAGCGAGAAGGCCCCCCTCGCGTCGGCCAGGGTTGCTGAGCTCATCCACGAGGCCGGGTTTCCTCCGGGCGTCTTCAACGTCATCTCCGGCCATGGGCTTCCCTCCGGAGCTGCACTTTCAGCGCACATGGATGTTCGTGTGCTCACCTTCACCGGCTCTGGCCGTACTGGTCGTCTGATCCAGGAGGTCGCCGCGAAGACGAACCTTAAGAAGGTCATTCTGGAACTCGGCGGAAAGTCGCCCGCCATCATCTTCGACGACGCGAACCTCGAGAAGGCCGTCCCCGAGACCATGCATTCCATCCAGTGGAACAGCGGTCAGGTTTGCATGGCCAACTCGCGCATCTACGTGCAGGAGAACATCGCCTCGCAGTTCGTCGAGGTCTTTAAGCAGAAGTTCGCCGCCGTCAAAGCTGGCAACCCCGTCGAGAAGGATGTCAAGCACGGTCCACAGGCCGACGAGGTCCAGTACAAGAATGTCATGAACTTTATCGAGGAGGGCAAGAAATCTGGGTCGCTCGCTCTCGGCGGTAAGGGGAACCTCGAGTCGACGGGTGGTTTCTTCGTCGAGCCGACCGTGTTCCTTGAGACGCCCGAGGATGCGCGCATCATGAAGGAGGAGGTGTTTGGTCCCGTCGTCAACATCAACACTTTCAAGACGGAAGAGGAGGCTGTCAGGAAGGCCAACGACACCCATTACGGGTTGTATGCCTCCGTTTACACCAAGAACATCGACAGAGCTCTCAGGGTAGCGAAGGCTCTCGAGTCTGGCTACGTCGGCGTTAATTCTACCAGTCCTGCGACCGCACGAGATCTGCCGTTCGGAGGGTACAAGATGTCGGGGCAGGGGCGAGAAGGGTGGCTCCACAGCATGAATAACTTCCTCGAGACTAAGAGTGTCCTTATCAAGATTGAAGATGCGTGAAAAAGGGGACAAAAAGGACCGGTAGCAATGTTGGCCTGGTTCCATATCAATGTATGCAGTGTAGATACGCTAGTGGAATTTATAATGTTTTTGTCATGCATTCTCCAAATCGGCAGTTTGTTTTCTAGTCTCCGAGTCCCCAAGTCTCCAACACTCGTGAGCCATGCACATTGCATTGTCTGACTAATAGTTCTCTTTGGTTGATGGGAAGTTGGAGTACATACAAGCCAATGGGCTAGGTACCTGGGTATTTTGTACTTGCAATACGTTTAGATTAAGTCGAAAGAAAAGCACGGTTGGAGTTGATCGCGAAGTACAGAAATGGAGATGTTAGTATGTGGTGTGCTGCATCAACAAGGCGAGAAATAGCATTCAAGGTGACGAGCATAAAATCAAAAACGTGATATTCATAAGTCTAGTAATAGATGCAGTCCCTGCGCTATTCTAATTTATAAACGGCTCTTAAAACAAAAATCTAATAATGACAAAAAAAAAAAAGGTACAAATCCCAAAAAGAATACGTTAGTCTCTTCTCTACGCAACCACGGCGGGCGACGCGTTGGTAGTCATACCCAGCGGGGTCTCGGGCTGGGACGGGGCGCCCTCGGTGTGCGCCTTGAAGGCGTTGGCGAAGTTCTCCTCTGCGTGCTTTTCGGCGTCGAAGCCGTGGATCCAGTCTTCGCGGGGGAAGGCGATGCTGGATGGGTTCTCCCTGACCTTGGCCCAGTCGGTCTTGTGCCAGAGGTCGCGGGTGGTTTCGCCGGTCTTTTGTACCTTGCGCACACGTTCGTACCTGAAAGAAGGTCTAGTTAGTATCTTGGGGCAATGTTTCGTGAGAATAAACAAATATGATTTGTGTTCGACTCACCTGAGATCCTGGTAGGTCCTGACAGCAGCCTGCACGTTCGCCCTACCAGCCCTCTTCAAGCACACAGCCATGGTAACGCCATCCTCCATAGACTGCGTGGCGCCCTGCGCGCTAGTAGGCAAGAACGGATGCGCCGAATCGCCCAGCAGCGCGATGCGCGCATGCTTGCTGATCCAAGTGGGGAGGGGATCTCTGTAGACGAGCTTCCAGTCGACTAGGGCGGTGGGAGGGGTCTTCTCGATGATGGCGGTGCAGAGAGGGTCCCAGTCCTTGAGGACCTCCTTCACGTCCTCGAGCTTGCCGGGGAAGGACCAGGACTCGTCGATGTCGTGCTCGTCCTTGTGGGTGAGGACCCAGGAGCAGTTCTTGCCGCCCTTGATGGTGGAGAAGAGGAAGTGCACGTCTTGGCCGATCCAGCCGTTGAAGGTGTCGCCGTGCTCGCAGAATTCTTTGGTGCGGGGATCCTTGGCCATTTCGGTGGCGGGGAACCTGTTTTGAAAGAGGTGTCTTAGCATTGATGTTTGTTTGTATCACGGAAGCACCGGCTATGGATGATGGAACTGATTCACTCACCATGCACGCCACACAGCGTAGCCGCTGCTCTTGGGCTTGTCAAAGTATCCGAGGACCAGTTCTCTGGCCTTGGAGCGGACACCGTCAGCTCCGATGACGATGTCGGCAGTCACCTAGAGGAGAAAGAAGAAAAAATGTCAGCATGAATCGTCTCGTAAATCATCTTGCAATAGACCCCTTCCCCCCGTCTCATCAATGCACTCACCCTCTTCCCATTCTTTAGAACAATACCAGCCTGGTTCTCATCCTCGAAATACTCCATGGCGGGACTATCCAAATGAATCGGAATCTTCAAATCATCTCTCGCATAATCAAAAATAACCTTGTGCAACTCCCCACGATGCCCATGCATAGGCGGCGCATCGGGCGTGTCGGGCGCGCTGGGCTGGTGGTACACGACCTCGCCGGTGTCGTACTTGTGGATGCGGAAGCCGTAGTCCTTGAGGTTGATGCACAGCGGCTTGAGGCGGCTGACGACTTCGCCGTTGCCCCAGCGGTAGAAGATGCGGCCGGCGTTGGCGCCGAAGGAGATGATGTCGCCGAGGACCTTGAGCTGGGGGAAGTTTTCGTAGATTTCGACGTCGTGGCCTTGGCGTTGGCATTCGATGGCGGCCGTGAGACCACCGAAGCCGGCGCCGACGACAATGACCTTGATGCCGGTCTTGGTGGCAGACATCTTTGGAAGAGGGTTAGTTTAGCAGATGTAGAATGGGATTGAGAGTGGTGCGATAGAGGAGGCAGTAGGCAAGTGGGAGAAGTGGAATGGAGGGAGAAGGATGGGGAGAGTAAGGAGACGGAGCGGAGGAATGAGATGGCTAAAGAGATGATGTTAAGGAATCACAACTTCCGCGGAGAGACAAATTGCAAATCAAATACTCCCCGTCCAGACACGATCAGCACGCAGCGATCCTGGTTGCCGGAGCCAGCAGAAATGCCATCATCCCACTCTCCCCGCTTCTCCCCTCACGGCTCTTGATGCCGAGCCCTCCCCTCCCCCCTTTCTGGCTTCTCTGCTGAGAGCCCTGCTTGCTGTCGAGGCACCCCACCATCTCGTCCATGACCCGCCCCTTTACCCTGCCGTGGTTCTCCTTGGCATTGGCTGGCCCAGGCATGGCGTCTAGGTTCTATTAACGAACTGCCTTGCAGATTCAGCTAGTCTCAAACTACCCCAAACTTCCCCACACCCCGCGTCTTTCGGATTCATGGTTCCTACGGGCGACGGCATCGGCCAAGACCCTGGGAATCCGTCTACCTGGGCTTGGGCCCTCATGCTTCCCAATGTTCCTGGGACCGAATATTTTGTTTTGCGTGGGGTCTTTTTTGGCCTCATAAGACTTCGTGCATTTGCCCACCTCCGTTTATGTCTTCATGTGGATGTAAAGTACGAGACCCTTGATTCTTTTTTTCTGTTCCTGGTTCCGGGTAAAAAGACTGCAAGCTGTACTAGTGCATTCTTCATTGCTGCCTTTTCCCCCTCCTTTTTGGCCGAATACCTTTTTTTTTTTTTTTCTATTACTGTTACTGTTGCTCGCGATAGTTTACAATGACCTCTCACGCCGACTTCAGTGGCACCACGACGGCGACAGAAGTTGCCGACGCTTTCAAGGATCAAATCAAGGGCAGAAATGGTAAGAAGTGAACTTTACTCCTGTGGTCTTATTAGGGAATGGGAAATGGGGATTTTAAAAAATAAAAATAAAAAAAGAAAACAAGAAAACAAAATACTGACTCAATGGCTCAAAAATAGTCGTCGTCACAGGAGTGAGCCCCGGAGGCATCGGCGCAGCAACTGCAACTGCCATCGCCTCTCAGCAACCTGCGTCTCTCATCCTCGCGTCGCGCAACCAGTCCAACCTCGCGACCGTAGTCGCCGAAATCAAAGGGAAATTCCCTTCTGTCTCCATCAACACCGTCATCCTCGACCTCTCGTCCATCGACTCCATCAAGAGCGCCGCTGCCCATATCACCTCCCTCGTCGACCGCATCGACGTCCTCATCAACAATGCCGGCATTACTCTACAGAGCCGTAGTCCCGTGGTCACCCCCGGCGGCATCACGGTCGATTTGCAGCTCTTCACCAACCACGTCGGGACTTTCCTGTTCACCTCCCTGCTCCTACCCAAGATCACCGCTGCTGCGTTGCAGGCCGGGACCAAGGGAAGCGTGCGCGTCGTCAACGTGAGCAGTCTCGGACACCGCCTGTCCCCCATCCGGTTCAGCGACTACGCCTTCCAAAAAGACATGTACGAAGGTGTCCCCGAGTCGGAGCAGCCCCCGAAACCTCTCCCCGCCGGCTTCCTCCAGGTCAAGGGCGACTACCCTGGATTCCTGGGCTACGGCCAAAGCAAGACGGCCAACATCCTCCACGCGTTCGAACTGACCAGACGTCTCCAGGCAAAGGGCGACGACGTCTTTGCTCTGTCCGTCCACCCGGGAACCATCAACACGGGCCTCTCCCGCAGCCTGGACGATCAGGCTCGCGCCACGCTGGATGGCACCGCACCTAGCGGCGTGTGGAAGACGCTGGACCAGGGCGCCGCGACGACCATGGTCGCTGCTTTCGACCCCAAGTTGGCTGAGGGCGACATCACCAGCGCGCCCAAGTTTTTGTCGGATTGTCAGCTTGCGGAGGAGAGGATGGCGCCGCACACTAGGGATCTTGATGCTGCCCGGAGGCTCTGGGCCGAGAGCGAGAAGATGCTTGGGATTAAATGCTTGTGATGGGAGAAAACGTGACAAGCCGCTGGAAGCTTAGGGTTTTAGACTAGAAATCGTGGACGAAACTCGGGGATCCTCTTTGTTGAAGCGATGGGGCGTTGATTGCCTTGATTGTCTAAAACCTTCCCTCTGTTGGAACTAATAGATTTCATTAGCCTTCTAAGGACATCCTTATTAACTCCCGGAGTCCTACCTTTGAGAAACATGCTCATTCGTCTTCATGAGCGAGAGTATACCCAACAAAACTAAAGCCTTTCTGACTACATCCATTATTGAGTACTTTTCCAGAGAGACTTGCCCACTTGGGTGTAGTAGACTCAGCTGAAGCTAAAAGTACGGAAAGGAATGCCACCACGGCCGTCTAATATCGGAAATACTCAACCTTTGCTACGGCTGCGTTGACTATCCTGCGTGTTCTGCATCTTCTTGTCTGCATGCCATTTTCTGCTCCTACAGCATGAGCAACTGCGGAGATTACAGCAACGCTATATCAAACGGGGCTCGATGGTGGTTCCTTTAGTAGTGATTTTGGAATGGAGGCGGTGCTACCATCTTATGCTCGGATTAGGTTCTGTCTTTTCCGGCAAGAGAACCCTCATTTGCTTGCTCTGTTTTGAGATACTTGGGGATGTCCTGGCCCGAGTCAGGGTGAAAGTGGGAGCTTGGACAGGCGAAATTGGGTGGGACTTCTGCGCCTTTTTTTGCCCCCCCGATGTTTCGACGTGTCTTAAAATTTCGTATTAAGTACTATCGGAGTAGAGCCGAGAAGAGATGTGCTCAGCATCCTACAAAATTCAGTGCATCTTGCAATCGTAAGCGTACATCCATCATTTACATGCACTACTATCGTGTACCTCGGGCCTCCCCCCCCTCTAGCTGGACCTTGACCCTCATTCGGCTGGTACTCCGAAGATGGCCGAGAATGGGTCCCAGCGAGAATTGGTATGTCTCTGATACTCCATTCGATTGGCGACCCAGGTAGCGTTCTCCTTGCCATACTTTTTCTCGATGAAAGCGAGCGTGGCATCTATCCCAGCCGAGATACCCGAGGATGTCCAAATGTTCCCGTCAACGACCCAACGAGCCTGCGGCACCCACTTCGTTTTCGGCCCGTAGGCGATGGTAGAGTTCCACTGCGCCTTGTTGGTCGTCGCGCGTCGTCCGTCCAGGAGGCCGGCCCGGGCCGCCAGCCCAGAACCGGTACATATCGTGATGAGGTACTGCAGCTTGGGGTACGTGTTGGCGATGTAGTTAAGGGTGGCGTTGATGTTTGGCGAGCGGATACCTAGACCGCCTGGTATGATGAGGACATCGAGGTCATCGGGGACGGTTTCGAGGGTGTGCGTCGGTGGGAGCGTTGGCCACTACAACCTCCCCCAGTCAGCTTCCTCTTGTCTCCGCCCAACTACATCCGAGGGCATGAATCAAATATTTTTAAGATGACGTGCACTCACAAAAGCGGAAGCGAAGGGATTCATCGACGCCATCGCTGGCTTCGTCGAGACCGGGTCCATCGTCTCGGAGATGAGAAATAGTTCGAGATGACGCGCGCGCGACAGCATATTTAGCGCCTCAAGAGGCCCGAAAACGTCAAGCATCTCGAAAGCCTGGAACAAGATGACGCCGAACTTCATGGGCGGCGGCTTTGGCTCTCTGCTACCTAGGTATCGTTCAATATTAGCGACTTGTGTGGCATTGGCTCACGAAGGCGGTTTTGGAGTTGGGGGACGCACGACAGGATGCTTCGGCCCGGCCACCAAAGGAACCGGGAAGGCAACTAAGCCCAAGCAGGAGCAGGGCCGGTGGGATGCGCATGATGAGTGGTCAAATTCCAAGGACAAACTGCAATGCAGAGTGAAGAGGACACGGGCACAAGACGAAGAAGGGAGTATTGCTCAGAGGTCAGCAAGCACAGATGAAAGACGCCGCTGCGGATGGGGGAGTTTCTTCATTTTATGCAGTCTCCAAGCTGTACCCCTCCTCCCCTTCTCCCAAATTCAATAGTTCTCTCAATGCGAGATTCCCAAAGGCGTGGGTCGAGATCCACATACCTTGCCCACAACCTCAGTTTTATTACGTCCCATCAAGGCTAGATCTGAAAGTGACTGGGACCCGTCATCGATGATTTTGACATATTTTTCTCCTCTATTTAATTGGGGAGACCCGGGACAGTGGGCCCGGATCCCAAGCTTCGTGCCAAATCCAGTCCTAAAATGTGCGCAAACTGCCGCACCTGCCCCCCACGCTGCCTATTAAAAGTTTTATAACCCACAAACTTTCATCTCATGGCCGGTTCGTCTAATTCAGGTGCTCCTTCTTTAACCTAGACAGGATTAGTCTACAGTCCGCTATGGTTCGACCACTTCGGCGGGTCTACGAATGAATCTTATAAGACGAGAAAGGGTTGCATATCGTTTGGACATGATCCGCTAAAACAAACAAACCTTGGTCACAAGAATATATAGCACTTCACTAGCGTGAGTGCATTGCTGGCTGGCAGCTGCACTGGGTTTAGGCATCTTCTTGTGTGAGCCTCGTCCATTACTCTGTAAAACATTTTGCTGGATACCACCTGGCCTCGTCAGAGTCATGGTGGAGTCGAAGCACGTACGAGAAGAGCCCCGGAAGAGTCTAGACAAGATACAGCTACCAAGCTTATCAGGCATTGCCGCCTAGTATGGTTACGAGGGTGACCGGGGACTTCCTATATACTCCCGTTTACAAAAGTGAACTCTTCTATGAGTAAATTTACGCCCCTCTTCAGCGGTACGTCTTCCTAAGCGGCCAAGGTTGCGAGTTGGCAACAATTGCCTCACCAAAACGTGCCCCGACAAGCAAAGGAAAGAGATCCCATCATGGTGAATCAGAGCCGACCTGATAACTTCGCGAGTTATAAAACCAATCTTTTCCAGCGACCACTTTCATCATGTCTGCTGGCAAACCAGCCTTCAAGACTAGTTTCAATGTTTCGAGCCTCTGTCTTTATGGAGAGTTTAGAAAGCCCCGAGGCGTAATGATGTTTAGGAAACCGAGAACACGCCCTACATCAGCCTTATCCTCGTCTAGCCAGCGAGTTCACCGAGCAGATATCAACCAGCAATATACATTCTGCAACCTTTTAGATTGACATGGCTGTTTCTAAACGCTAACAATATAAGGTAGTGTCGAACGTAGAAGGGTCGTTTTTGTAATGTCCTCTGGCGTTTGTGCTATAAACAAGCAATATTAGCAAGCTGTTTAGGAATTATCTTGCCTGTTGCAGTCGTACGGGTGAACCTGCCCACCGTCATAACCTACCAGTCGAGATAATATCTAAACTTCGTTATATCTTGCCCGGCAATCGTACGTAATAGAATTGAGTCTTCTCGCGGAATCTAGTCTCCCGACTCCCTCTTCAATCTCGTTCAGCAGCGGTTCCGTTATTTTTCTTGTGTTTTTCTTTCTTTTTGTTCTTCCGAAGATAATGCCCGGGCACCGCGTTATCCTATGCTAGACGCTCTGAAGCACCGGCAGTTAATGTCTTAACGATGGATCCTGGTGACCTGGGCCGCGGCAGTAACATTGGCAACATGATCATGTGCAGTTTCCCCTGTCTTCTGGGCTGTTTAGTTGACGAGACGAGGCAGTCGTTGGAATGTGTCAGTCGTGCATTTGCCTCCCCAAAGCCCCAAGTCAGTGTTGATCAAGTACTACTAGGATCTTACATGGATGGCGAATTCGCGACAGATTATTAGTGCGGTACGGAAGATAGCCCTAGAGTTTAATGTAAAATAAATAGCCGCTCTGCAACATGTCCTAGAAGAGAGGGTCTAGGAAGCCAACCAGAGGACGGAAGATACTATGCACGTATGTCTCCAAAAACGACGGCCAGCGTCTTCGACAGCTGGTTCCCGTTCGGGAACTGATCATCAAGGACTGGAGAAAGGGCAAAAACGGTTTTGTATTTTTTCGAAGCACCAACGCTCGATGTCAGATTCGAGTGCGAATGAACCTAAATCTGTCGAGCCACGGTTGGTGCGGAGATGAAAGAAATCAAGGAGTGGGTATCACATCCACCCCTACATCCTCCTAATTGCAGACCTTGACTATATCTTCCTCAACTCTCGTCGGCCGGTATCGGCTTCTGTCCGCTGACAACAGTCCTGTAGTGAAATTATCGTGAGCTTATATCCTGCAGCCAAGACGCGACAATTGTTCTTACATATAAGTGTAGGCGTGAATGTGGGCATCGGTCAATTCTGATCGGGCCTGGGCGAGGAAGAGCTGCACTTCTTCAAATGACCACTTCGCACGATTGTTAGCATGTCCCATCATCGACAAGCGGACTATGTGGTAGTAGGATAATAGGACAGCAACTTACCCCCAGCAAGTCTGTCAAGCCGCGGATCACGAATCCCTCGAGGCCTTGTAAAGCGAACTGCCTGTACCATGACCCCCACTTCTTCAGAATCGGATCTTTCGGCCAGGTCCCGATTGGGATTTTTATCTTGCGCTCTTCGACGTTGACGAGACCGGCCTGTCTAATGCGTTCCGGCGCAGTCTCGCTAATATCGAACGTCTTGCCGATCTTATCACCGACTTCCTTGAATATGTCAAACCACCTTTGCATGGCGGAGCCCTGCTTCACAGTCCCATCGTCTGACGTTATGATGCTGGAGAGTTCAACGTGTTCCACCCAACCGCCAGGCTTGAGGTGGCTTTTATACGGTTGTTAAATACGTGTACACCATGGGAGACGAAAAAGGAGACGTACTCCATTGATTTCTTATAGAATTCGACCCAATCAGGAACGCAACCTGTCATGTATCGGATGTGGACGAAATCGAAATGGTCTTTTGGGTATGTCCAATCTTGGTTGATATCGTCGACCTCGAATTTGCAGTTGGGCGGAACAAATCCGGGCTGGATTGGAGAGAGATCTACGCCGATGACCTCTGATGATGGATTTTCGTCGGCAAACTCTCTGTTTCACCTCCCATTAGAGTCTGCGGAAAGGACGGAATCCGGCAACACTGATGCGATTCACTTCGATCTGTGTTTGTTCGGACTAGAATATAGAACGAAACGATGGGCACTCACATGGCCCACTGTCCCGTACCGCAACCTACATCGAGAACTCGCTGGATTGGAGCAATCGTCAGAACTGGTAAGAGGTATTCATGGCACTTGTCCAGGCGTACGTACATCGACTTTCTCCCCTAGTGGACTCGTGAATAATTTGTCGTCAAGGATAATTCGGATCATTTCGTGCCTAGCGAACGGTTAGATTTGGTGGGTAGGAAGGAAGATGCCGGTATTGGGAGACCTCGGAAGGATTGAGGATACGTACATCAAGTCCTCTGCCTCCTGCTGCCTCTCGTCATTCGGGGAGCTAAAGAATCGATTCAGTAACGGTCATTCCTCCCGTTTAGCAATAGGGGTTCCCATTACTAGTAAGCGCCGTCTTGATATGCGTGGTACCGTCGTCCATTTTCCCACTTGTAAGCCAATATAGAAGAACGAAGAGATGTCGTGTCTGTCACCGCACTGGACTGTTGGTGAGCGGAGGCTTCGATAGCCTTTTCGTCTGGGACCGAAACCGAATTCTCGACTTACGATTGAGCGTAGACGGAATCCGCATCCGCGGCGTCCTAAATGGATTCCAGTAAAGCGTCAGGTTCGGTACAGACAAGTGACTGAGAGATATGACAGGACGAGCGAGCCAGACTGATTCTGAGAACAGTTTCACTTACCACTTCAATTATTGCGTTTCCATCGCCGAGCGGAGACGCTACCCCAGGAGAGGGAGACTTTGGCGGAGACTTTGGCGGAGACTTTGGGCTACTCATATTCTCGACTGTCAGTGACTCGAAGATGGAGGAGCAAAAATCTCTCACTGAACGAGGAGGTGTAGACTACTCTGGGGATATCTAGTCCAACTCGGAAGAAGAGGGGCTGGCTGCTGCCAGAAAAAAGCACTTCAAATACTTCAGGCAGCATCACAAATCACAATATTGAATCTCCGTGAAACCTCTCCTGCATAGAGCGCCAAGCACAAATAAACGAAGGCAATCCACACACAGGGACAAGCCACTCAATATTCATCCACCCAGTTCTCTTCGTGCGTTACTCCGCGAGGGGTTGTTCGTTAGCTCCCGATGATTCCTCGTAAATCCCTCGTGATTCCTCGGGATCTAGTCCATAACGAGGATGTAAGAGGAGCATGCCCGAGCCGGGGAAGCATGAGAAATGCATGTCAGTGGGTCCTGCAAAGGGACTTTGGACTGAGGTGGCATCACACTAGCCTAGATAGAAGTAAATATGACGCCACTAAGGAGTTGGTGGCGGGAAGCATCCGTTCCCCGTCCCTCCAACCCCTCTAGTGTACGTGTATGACGCCGTAGGGTAGCATTTCTCGCTTCTGGGTGGGGAGACTAGAATCGTTCTCCTCAGGGACAGCGAACAATACTTCCCCGTTCCAGGATCGACACGCATTGTTCCTGTTGAGGTATGGCGTATTGAAAGAAATCGAAGAAGAGCTCGTACGAAATATGGATATACATAATATATATATATATATATATATACGAGATGACCATTTTGTCCTCAAGACGACTTGTCGAATATCATGCTCCTCGACTCATCGTCGTGGAGACGAACCAGTCTCATTTAGCAGGTTCTAGTCGCCAGCACCGGCATACTCGTCAGGACAAGAGCTTACCGCGTCGATGGAATCGACCAGTGCAGCTTAAGTGACGGCATAGCCAGCGTGGCGTTCTCCATGGGATCAATAAGAGTTATGGATTGGGCAGGCCATGGAGGCAGTGTCTGCAAACTGGTTGTTGCTCCCCAGCACTACAACCGCAAGCTGGCACTTACATTGCCGTTTCGCTATCATCCTCCTCCTCAGGAACCCCTGTCTTCTCCAACATCCTATGTCCCAGTCACATTTCATTCTCATCAAGTATGATTCTCGACGCTCTCTTTAATAAAACTCGCTGTAGCAATAGTGTGATCCAGAGCCTTGAAATCGACAATGGTCGCTCTTGTGGACCCGCCAAGGTTCAAAGCTTGACGAAATTGACGAAATATCCGATCTCCTCCAAGGAAACCAGCAACAAGCTGATATCACAGTACCTATTTGTTTCAGTCTGCCCGACTTTGATTCCGTGGAGTATTTATCAACCCAAGTCCCCCCCCCGAGGATCTTAATCTTGCTACGTCACAAGTGGCCCTTGGAGAAGAGGTCTGATGATACCGTCAAAAGGCCCAAACCTGCCAAGACCCCCCTCCACCTTCTGCCCAGTGAGGATTCTAGAATCAAGAATCTTGCCAGCATCGATGCCCTCACGGCCCAACACGGAGATCGTGATAGCAGGCGCGGTGCGTCCGCTCGGAATCTTGACCCTCAGCCGGCCGTCAACGGTCGTCTGTCCCGGCCTCAACAAATCGAATCGATGCGTGAGAGGTTTACCCTGCAGTACGGTCGTTACCTCCAACTTGGCCTGCTTAAACTTTCCAGAGGTATTCTCGACATCTACGAGACTGAGACCAGGCTTGGGCGAGAGCTTAACTGTACCTGCCGCTTCGGTGGTGAGATTGAATTTGAGCGCGGTGGCTTGCGACAATCCCTCGCCGTGCAGGACGGATATCTCGAGGTCTTTGGCCCTCGAAAAAGTTGTGGCAATCTCACCGTTTATCGTGTTGAGGGCCTTGACCTCGACGTCCGCCGTTTCTCCTTGGTTGAGAGGCGATGTGATGGAAAATGTCGTCGTCCCGGATTTGACGAGCTGGCCGAGACTGCCTCCTGCACGCTTCCCCTTGACGGTGTGTTTAAACGACAACGTAGGGGCAAGACCAAGGATACGGCGCTCCAGGTCCTCGAGTGAGATGTGGGCCGCGAGATTGACGGGCAGCCTTCCACCAACGGCCCCGATGGCCCGAGTCACCGCTGATCGCTCAGGAATCATGGGCAGGATATTTCGAGACGTCTGTCCGGTGCCACGCGCAAACTTAATTTCGGCCAAATTGCCGTCGCCCATCATGATGGGTGCGTTGACGAAGTGCCCATCGAGACTGCGGTGATTCTTCAGGTCCTCGGTCGCCTCTGCGCTGTGGGCATCGAGGTTAGCTCCGGAAGGCGCGGTGATCTTGGTCGTCTCGGCATCGCTGCCTACAATCAGGATAGTCCCGGAGAGGAGAAGAAGGATGGCATCCCACACCGGCGTTCGGGGCGTCGAGTTGAGGACAGACCACGGCATGTAGTGAAGTCGGCCCCCGGACCAGGCGCCGCCGGAGTAGTTGTTGCCGTTGGAGTACTTCCAAGTGTTCTTCGTCGCATCGACTTCGAGGATCCTCGTGATTCCCCGTGGTTGGTTCGGATCGTGGACGGTAATCTTCCACGGATTCGAGGACGAGTCCCATGCGAAAGGGTAGATGCAGTGGGCTGCGCCGCTGAAATCGTAGTTCTGGGAGATGCAAAGCACCGGGTTGTTCCCTTTGTTGAATTCGTTACGAGACTGGTTGAAGACGTCGACGGGATCATGCGTGTTTCCGGAAAGGAACTGCCCGACAAACCACCAGATGGCGGCGGCACCGATCTGGTATTCATGCTTGACATTGAAGACAGGCCGAAGAGTATTCCAATCCGTGAATCGGTTGATCGGAAGCGAGAACAGACTCACACGCTTCAACGAATAGATCGCTTCAAGTGACATGCCGAAACAATTTCCATTCGCCGCGATGCCCTTGGCAGCTATTTCGTAAAAGGCTTTGTCTAGCCAATCGAGGGGGTCCCAGTCCTCCGGCGACGAGTCAACGTCACGGAACGCCTGCGCGTAGGTCTGGTAATCGATGACCGGAGTGGCGCGATTGAACGTGCCCCAGAACTTTTCCAGGTCCGTCAGCGAGGACACGTCGACCTGCGGCTGGACGGCGGCGCTGATGTTGTTGATTTCGCTGAAGCGGCCCGAGTTGAGGATTCCCTGGTTGTTCCGCAGGCCCCAGGAATTGGCGGCGTTGAGAGGGACGGTCCAGACGCCGAGGTGGTCATCGCTGTCGGGGTCTGCGTCCCAGACGTCGATGACGATGGTGAAGTCCTTGCCAACCGCGGGGGTGAGGACGGGCGGGAGGGTGATATTCACGTCGCGGGTGTTGTGGCCGCCAAAGTCTCCCGAGCTGGGATACCGCTGACGGAAGATGGTGTTACTGGCGTCGTTGATGGTGGCCCGGAAGTAGAGGTCATTCTGGCCCATGAAGAGGCCCTCGTTCTCCCTCGTGTTGAGATTGCCAACGAAGAACTTGAAGGGCCTGCAAACCACAACGGATTCCCAGCTGCCGTACCATGTGATAACACCTCTCTCGAAGCCGCTCATGCGACCGCCCGAGGGAACATCGACCTCGTCAGTGATGGGTAAGCCGAGGGGACTCGTCGGTCCGCCAAGCTCAAGCCACTTCTTGCGGATGTCTCCGTAGATAAGATGAACTCCAGTCGGAGGTGACCAGTAGATGTCGCACCCCTCAAAGTTGACGACCCGGACGTTGCGCTCTGTAGCACCGTCCTTTACTCCCCTGACGATGAGCTCATCTGTAAGGGGGAATCCCCACGATCGCGGCCCCCCGCGCTGAAGGTACGTCGTGAGAATGGAAGGGATGATGATGTGAGCACTGGCCGCTCCGGTTTTGTAAAAGATCGTGGCTCTTTGCAGGCGCTGAGACTCTCCCCCAGCTTCGGCCTGCTCAGCATCGATGGGCAGTCCCCAGGCTTGGGCCTCGCCGGTGGCTTCATAGTAGAGATACATCTGTCCTGTGATCTCAAAGGCCCCGGTACCCGACGACCAGTAGATGCCTCCACCCTGGAACAGACTCTTCCGCGCACCAGAGAGACGGGAGGGCTCCTCGTCCGTAGCAAGATAGCCCAGCTCATTCTGCTTTACCGTGGGAAGCGCAAGGTACCGCCGGTAGATAACGCCATACATGATGTAGGCCGCGTTAGCAGCCGAGTGATACATGATGACGCCCGATGTGTAGGTCTGGCTCCAGGCCGCAGTGGTGACATTGAACGAGGCAGGCGTGGTTGCCTCCCCGAGATTTGTGGTGGGCCGCTTCGCCTCCAGTTTGGCGGTGATGAACCACTGAGGCGACAATCTCATGCGGTCCATGTCATCGGCAAGTGAATCAATGGTACCAAAACCGACGCGCAGAGAGGCGATCTGGCCAGAAAACCGCTGTGCGCCAATCAGCCCACCCACATCAATGGTCGTGGCATTGGCTCCGGGAACGATGTCTCCGTTCGGTCCAAAGCTGTGGCAACCAGCAGCGGAGCCATCGAGGAAGAGGAAAAGGGTGTCCACATCATAGGCAAGTTGGAGCAGGTGCCAAGCGCCCGGGGTCAGGACGGGAGAATCAATGACATCAATGCCACGCCAGGCCGAGGTTTTGACGGAAGCGATGGCCTTGACAGCGACGCCGGCTCCGTCGATGTCCACTGCGAAGGGCAAGCGATTGGATTCGACGAGTCTTTGGCGGCCCGTGAAGATGCTATCGACCTTGAACACGACGGAGACATGGAAGTGGTCCTGCCCAATGACGGGGATGGCGACCGACTTGATGTTGATGGAGATGGCGCCCGATGGCCCTACGCGGACGGATTTGGGAAGATTCTGGCCTTGGAACGACCCTGGACCAGCGCCGATGGTGGCGTCGGCTGGAAGAGTGGTTGGGAGGGACCCATCGGGGTTAGCGACCTTGGTCCCGTCGAACTTGTAATCGAGGAAGTATGACATTTTGATAGCTTCGCGTTTTGGTGAAATTTTCAGTCTCTGCTTGGCCGGCTAGGGATGGATCATGATCCATGATTCCATGGGAGTCTAGGATGCCAAGAGGGGGTTTTATAGATGCAGATCTTTCCACTTGAGTCGGGAACTACGATAGTCTCCGTCTCTCATCCGAATTCGCCATCACTTGTCTGACTTGACGAGTCTGATGACATTGTCGATGTGCCTATGAATGGTGTCCGGCGACATCCCAGAACTGGGAGGCTACGCATCTGCACGCCCGTAGTCTATAGATATCACTGATATTCAGCGCAAGCATTCCCGTCACAATTCGGTTTCCTAGCCTCGAGAGGCATCTGATGGATCGTGGAGCCAACGACGCGCTGGTTGGATGATGCTGGAATGTCACTCGCTGGGGCTGAGACAATGTAAGCTGCATTATATTCATGTTGTGCTCCCTACGGCCGGCAGAACGACCTCTCAGAAGAGCTATAGTTGACAGTCGCATTCGAGAACCCCGCACGACACAAGGGGACACACCAGCCTATCATGATGTTCCTATGAGGCACTCTTCTCAAGAGTGGACAAAGAACGAAGAGTGAGCACCCGATCTCGAGAATCATTGGCTTATGTTGAAACAGAATTGAAATTGCATCCAACTTCCTTCAACCTAGAGGTGGAAAGCTATGATATTACATACATGATATCGAACATGATTTCTGACCGTAACTAGTGCCAGCATAAGTCTCTAGGACCCCAGCACTACATAGCTATCAGTGCCCTAACACGAGAGTTCAAGATAAGAGCTAATTCCCATCTCTGTCCAGGGCACCCGTGGATGCAGGTCGATGACGCCTCGTCGATACGTGTTCTTGTGGTCAGCTTGGGTGATTTTGTCTTTTTGAATACTCCTTAACACCTTTACCAAGGCATAGTTGCGAACCAGTCTCGAATAAACCTATCACATTGCGCGATAAGGACATTCTTGGCTACATCAACCCAAGAAGTAGCATGGTAATAGATGGGACTTTTCTTTTGTAAAAGCCTAGAACATGGTGCTCAGTGTGTGCGGTCTATCCTGTTGGGGAGCTGAGGGGAAGGGTCGATACATGTTCGGCTCATTACTGACCCAATATCAGTAAACCCAGTCTTTGAAGGATGAGGTATAGGTGGAGAGAGGTTTACGGTCATGAGCAACTATTCATAAATTCGCAGAAATTGGAATAGCACCCCAATTAGAGTGCATCCTCAGGAATGGAGATGGTAAAGAGATTCTGTATGAGATACAGATGATGCTGAATTTGACGACGGAAAACCCTCTCGCGACTAGGAGTCCGCCTTCAGTTCAGAGTGCAGACGTGAAAGGCTCTTTACATGGAACCGTCCTAAGCCGACTCAGCATCCTTGGTATTACTAGAATAAAACTCCTGATAGAACACCAAAGGCAATCCTCTACTCCTTATTGAAGTCTATCACCACTCGCCCAGCGACCTCACCCCTCCTCAGCTGCTGCACACTCTCGGCCCACTGAGACCTTCCCCTCACCTCGGAGATTCCCTTCAGCAACCCGCGCTTGGCATAATCGAGGCAAGCCGCAGTATCCTGCATTGTTCCTACCAGTGTGCCGATGATGTGCAGGTTCTTGAACACAAAGGTACTCGGCTCGGCGCCAAGTTGGACGGCGCCGGCAGGTGGGAGGGCAATGCACATGATTTTCGCGCCTATTCTGTTGCCGACGAAGCTCACGGAGTCTGGAAAAGACCCGGGCTTGTTAGCACGCTTCAGTCCTGAGTGGTTTGATAAGAGAGTCTCGGGGAACTTGCCTTTGTATGCTTGGTACGCAGTCACCAAGACACCGTGGGCACCGACGCCGTCAGCTATCCTGATGACCTCGGCAGTGACATCTTGGGTTGCCGTGAAGTCGACGAAGGCTTCGGCGCCCATGCTGAGGCACAGGTTTTTCTTGGCTTCCCCGCCATCAATTGCAATCGGCCGCATTCCCATGGCCCTATATGTCTCATTAGCTCAGGTCTACCATCCATTGCATCGATCTTGTTTTGCTTCGAGAGAGCCCCCCCTTTTTATTTTATCGATGGCTCTTCCGCTACCTACCTTGCAAGCTGAACTCCTTGAATACCAACACCACCACCTCCGCCTGGGAACACAACCCAATCGCCGGCCTTTAAGCCCGAGTCAATAAGAGCCCGGTGCATGGTCGACGCAGAGCACATAATCGGACCAGCGACCTCATCGGGCACTCCATCGGGGATTCGACTAGTGTAGATAGCCGGCGTCACCATGTACTGCTGATATGTGCCCGGCGACGTCAGGCCGGTAAGGTTGCCCTTGGCGCAGTAATTCTCACGGCCGTTCCAGCACTGCTCACAGTTGTGGCAGACGTCGAGCAGCGGCTTGATGCCCACGCGATCTCCGACCTTCCACGCGTCGCCGCATTTTGCGCCGACCTTGACGACGACGCCGGCGCCCTCGTGGCCGGCACACTTGACGCCGCTGGCGGACATTTTGGGTAGGCCCCAGTCGTTTAGCATGTAATGGACGTCGGACATGCATAGACCGGTGACGTTGAGTCGGACGAGGAGCTCATCATCCTCTAGGTATCTGTCAGAGTTTCCTTTTCCTTGGAGCTCGATCGAGATTCGGCAGCACACTTACTCGGCTCTGGGACATCGAGTTTCTGAACTTCGATGGTGAAGTCCGGACCCTCGTTGACGACGACACCCGCCCATCCTTGCTTCGGAATATCGGCGGCCATCATTAAATGGTAAGTAGTCCAGATCCTTGGATTGTTGTGACGGAAGTGAGGAAGTGAGTGAGGTGAGTGGCTATTCAGTTCACTTTTCTTAAAACCTAGTCATTAACATTAAGAGTTTGAGGCCGAAGAAGGTCAACGTTCGAGGATTTCTTATTATTCTCCAATAAATACTAAGTAGTATACGGATTAAATTAAGGACCGAGGCAGTCGACCGACTTTCCAGGACCAACATATGCCGACCACGCAAGCGATGGCATCACTTGACCAGGGGTTGATCCGCTTCGGATCCGCACTTGGGCGACGATGCTTGGGATTCCGGGAGTCCGGACACGAGCTCGCAGCAAAATCCAGATGGATGCATGGCGTTAGGCCCTTGGAGAAACTTGGAGAAACGCGGGGTTGGAATCTCGAAACGTGTTCTCTATGATCTTAGAATCCCCACAGTTACAAGCATCAGGAGAGGTCTCCCAGTTTCCTTCTTCCAAATTGTGGGATTTTACGGCGTTCCAACGCTCTGAGTGCTCGTTTTAATGACAATTCCATCGGGGAATCCCCAGAATCTCCGCACTGATTGATTATAATTACGGTAGCATCAGCATTTGCGGGGTGCAGATCATCAGGCGATGTGCGTTGTGTTGTTGCGGGTTTGTTGTATGCTATGATTGGATTGGGCCGTCCCAAGCTCAGCTGGGCTCTCAGAGATCATATCTGCGGGGTGCTTTTTTGGTTTTCATTCTGTCTGCCCCCTGCGCCGCAGGCTTGCATGACGGTCTTCATCCTTGCGTGTGGCCCCCCCATCTGCTTGCTGCTTGGCGGCTTCTAGTGTTAACTGGGGATCTTCTCTCCAAGGCCATCGCTATCTCGAAGGCCCTAATCAACGTTGGCTCCTTTATGAGTGTCTTCTGGACCCATGTTTCTCACGTTGTGTTCGGCGAGACTAGCCCATCGCCGTCATGACCTAGATCCCCGATTCCCGAAGATCGAACCATCTGGGGATAGTGCAATGTTACGCTAACGCTGGACCCCCAATGTCGGAACATCCAATATTCCGGTTCGCACCTTTGCCGTTGTCCTATCTTCAGTACTTTCTTTCTCCGGATTTGTGTTATGGGCATCACGCGAGTGGAACACGCAGTGGTGTTTTCTCGGCCGAAGAATCGAAAAGCGGGGATTTGAGGAACGAAGCTTGGAGAGAGTGCCACCTCGAGGGGGAAAACTAAATCATCGAGTCACAGACGAGCCGCTGTCTGCCCATCACCTTGTCGTTCAAAAGCGCGTCGTCGAAACAGTTTGTCGAAAGAGGGTAAAGGAGTACTTCGTACTTTTCAATGTACCTATTTAGCTGATTCGGTTCGCTCCCGTCAATTAGTGTCAATTGGTTCCGAGGTTGGCTAGGCCTGTTGCCAGCTGGAGTTCGTTGATTTGACCTCGCATTTTCTGTTGGTCTGTTGCCAGCTGGTCTGGGCTGCCGGCCCTTTCACTAAACAGGGCATGGGCATGATTGTTCCGAGGTGAACCTGAAATTCCTCAATGTTTAATAATCTCCTCCAAAAGCAGCGAATTTTTTCAATCATTATCTTCTGAAAAATACACGCCAATGCCCACGCCTGCTTTGTGCTTTGGTAATCGACGCGTGATACTGCACGTGACTTAGTCCCCATCAGAAGACTTGGGTTATTTCGTAATTACACTTGTGCAAGAAACCGAGAACTGGCATCAAACCCCATCACCACAGCCACATTCCACTATTACACCATATCCGGCATGTGGACCCACCGATCGACGAAGCCGCAGGACCTCGTTCATCTCGGTTTGAGATACCCATACGACTCGGCCGATAAAGTCAAAAATGCATCTGCTTAACCAGGCTACAAACCTCTAATGCCTCTCCTGGCTGTGAATGAACCACAAGGAAGGACATATCAGCGGAGTACCCTATCACGATTGGCCTACTTTTGGTTGAGCTGTCAGGGAGCTCGAACCGGAATGTTTGAGATCGGCTCGTGATGAAGCCAAAGGCTTCTGTGATACATGCGGAGGTCACTCTTCGCAAGGCCAGACGGATTGTCATGATGTATTTGAGACATGTGTGTCAAGAAGAAGAGGAAGGAATGATTCTCACCTTCGAGGCTTCCCCCGTCTACGATGCAATCGCGGACACCGCCTTAGTCCAAGCCAGCCCCTCCGTGGCATCAGACGCGTCCAAGCTCTAAGCTGGCGGGACCTCTATAAAGAGGACTGCCTGGCTCCCGCTGTGTGTCTTCTTAGTTTGTTTCTAGCTGCTACCGCCATCGTGAGCTAGCAGCCGGCAGCTTGCCGATATTGGGCAGCTGTCGGTGTGGGAGCGATGACGAAGGAGGCTAGATCTACTCGGAACGACGGCGCACGGTGTTGAGGACCCAGGAATACCAACTCGTCCAGCCTCGCATGAAAGTCCTCCAAGCCAGGAAACGCCCTCGGGCCGTTCTTTACGAAGATGAGGAGACAGAAAAGCATCAAGGTTCGTTAAGTTTTGGTTAACTAGGAGGGCAAATGGCATTAGTTTTTCTTGCGCATTATCATGATAAGCACTTGTAAACTCGAATCGGCTGTGACCGTAAGGAGCCTTACTTAGCCTTTTGAGGTGTAATGTGGTATTAGAGGCTGCCACAGCGTATTGCTAACATTAACAGTTTTGCAACTTGTGAGATCAGCGTTGAGATCCTTAAAAGGGAGCACACTTCAACATTTGCTTTTCTTTTCCTTTATAGTTTAATTCTCGACTAGTATACCATTGTACCAGACTCTCACCATGGGACGTATGCATCTCAATCTCTCATTGATTGAATTGATTTAGCTAACTTCCTCTCTCCTCCTCCCTCGCCCGTCACGAATTTCAGCATATTAACTATGGGTTGCATTCTCTTCAATTTTGTAGCTATGCTTGAAAATTACCCTCCTTGGGAGTAGTCCATCCAACCATTTCAGACATGAAATGAAGTGGACTCAAATCAATTCAGCCTCGACACCGCGCTGTCTCGCTTTGCCCTCATCCTGTCGCGCAAGTTAAAAAAAGATGCCCAAATGACGAGATGGGTAGGCCAACCTACATGTATATCCGCCTGTCTCTGCTGCTCGGCTCGATTCCCCGTCAGGGCAGCAGCGGCACCGCCAACAGCGCCCTGCACCCGCTCGCCGACGCCATGACCCAAGTCGCTCAGCTGACCTTTCGCTTCTTGCTCGTGGCCGCGCTGACTCCGCTCGCGTCCACCTTGCACAAGGCGTTCGTTGCCGATCAATCTACCGGTGGCCTCGTTCACACTGCCGACGGTTTGGTCATACCGGCCTTGCGTGCGTTCGGGGCTGTCTTGGGCGACACCGCCCTCGGGGCCTATGGAGTACGGGCCAATCCTGGAAGCGGACTGTGAGGTGTCGTGTTGGGTATCGGCCTTTTCCCTGGTTTGTTCCGCCTTGGTCTGGTGATGTCAGCAGTTCAGGTACACGACTACTGGAAAGAGGGGGTATATGTTGCAGATTATTGTTTGCTGGCATTGGAAGGCGTCGAGTGGCGGCTTCGACCGTACCTTATCTTCCGAGCTGCCGGTGACGGATGCGACGCCAGATCGCACAGCGCCAGTGGCTTCGTTGACATATGCGCCAAGGGTCGAGGTATTTTCCGACATGATTCTGATTGTCCTCGTTGTCTCCTGTAAGATGTTGAGCAATACCAGATCTAGCCTAGAAGGGATTATAACAGTATAGCCTGGGAGCGAGGATCTGGGACTTGGGAGGGAATCCCGATCATATATAGGTACAGCTATATTCGTCAGTACTATAGAAATTAGGAGCGATGTGGTTAACTGAGAAACCCGACATGACACCACGCCACTGACATCATATTTACCAACGCGCTCTCGCACAGTTATCACGGGCAGCATCGAGGTTACTTCAACGGTGATGATCAATACCTAAAGCGAGTTATCTTGGGCTAGGAGAAGGCGACTTCAACATATATTATGGCTGGCACGTTCCATATCTCTGACGAAAGAGATGCCGATCTTGTGGCGGAGACCCCTGATTGATTGCCACATCTGCATCACTCTCACGTTTTCCGGTCATCTTTAGTTACATGGGTGGTGGCGAGATAGCCTCACGAACGAATTAAATTAAAACATCAAAATAGACGAAATCGAACCTCCTCGAATTGAACAAAGATGACGCTTTAATAAAAAATGGTGATGACGAAAAGCCCAGGATGCAAGGAGGTGGTTCCCGATTGGATTCGAGGCAGGCTCTAGTCCTGAGCAATATGAATCAATGCTGTCCTTTATATAGGGAAGATTATAGAATATAGAGGGTTACGCTCAATGCCCAAGTCTTACAGCGCCATCACAACAGGGCAGGGTCGCCGACGGGAGTCTTCGATGTGCAGCCAACTGCCCTCGTCGATGTGCGGCCACGGCCCTCGAGTCGAGGTGCAAGCCCTAAAACTCAGTCGCGACACATGCCTCGTACGAGAGAACGGAAGGCCGGATGTCCGACGTCGCCGGCCCTGGTGGTGCATTCCATTTATGCAAGTCTAAATAAATTATAAGCAACTGGAAGACCAAAGAACCGTCCGAGCTCGTGGCAGCCCGCTGAGGTTACTAAAATCACAGGCTTTACCTTGCTAATTTAAGCTCGAGACCGCTCGTGTCATTGGATATCGAACAATATCTTTAGGTAGCGTTGTCACTCACACTCCATGGTCCCGCATAAAGCGCTGGTTGTGCTGGTTTCTGAGCTGGCCGTGAGGCTAAGAACAGAGGACACGAGGGTTAAAGTAAAAGAAGCAGGGAGAATATTTGAGAAGAATAGATGGGTTGGAGAGCTGCTAACTGGGGATATCGGTGATGTAATAGATGAGGGTGAGGAGGGTTTATTTTACTAGGCCGCTCTGGACAACGCCAACCTTCATCAAATCTCTCCTGGCTCGTACGCCCTCCTCCATATAACTTGCCCCGTCCCCGGATCCATGACCACAGCGTAGTGCGTCTCGTCATTACTTATCTCCAGATCCTTTACAAACTTTAGCACATCAGCCATCGCAACTGCGTCCCCCTGAAACCCCAATCGTCGTCGGCATGCCGTGGCCCTCCTCCGCCACATACGCTCGAGGTGATCCTTACGCTCTAGAGAGCAGGCGACGAGCTCTGCCATGCCGGACTGTACGTGAGAAGATGCGACATGCTCGACCAAAGACTCGAGCTGGGCAGGGTTATCCTCGTCGGCTCTGTCATGATTATATGCCGCGAGAAACGTGTCGGATTCGTGGATGGTACCGGAGTAGTTGTCCTTTTCGATGACTTGGACTCGCTGTGGTGTGCAAAAGATAAGGTAGGCCGCCGTAGATGGAGAAGGTTGCAGACTGGCCACTGCAGTGGCTACTCTAGATTCGGAAAGATGTGACCTATTGGTGGCTACCGTGGCTACCTCTTGCGTCGCTCCCACCAAGTCGTTTCGGCCTTGGCCTCGAGGAGGAGTAAAGGAGGAATCGTGATCGTCCAATAGCATTTTCCGCAATACACTCGAAATAGACTGCCGGAACCCAAGAATCACCATTGCCTGGTGCCACCGGAATGCCATTGCCTTCTTTCGCGTGCTCGCATCGTGTCTCCCTCGAAAGTTCAAGCTCAGACTGAGCCCGCTCCTCACCCCCGTCAAAACGCCCACGTACCCGAAATATGTCACCACGCTCGCTACCACCGGTCCGCCTTCCCACCGGACAAAGTCGATCTCGACGATAAGACTTCTCAAAGGATCCATCCCCCAATCCAGTGTCCGGAAATGTATCATCCTCGATCCTCCGTCGTCCTCATCTAACCCCTCCAACCCGGATCCAACTCGTACCCCGCCGCTTGTACAGCCTAGCAACAGATCCAGCAGCACGTTGAAGGCAACGAGTAAAAACATGGGCAAGCCAGACGCTTCCGAGATACCTCGCAGCTCCTCGGTCTCCTCATCCACGTAAACCCGCCGTAGTAGAATCTGCGCGATGAACCTCACCAAGGTGCCCAAGGTGGGTCCGACCAGACCGTGCACGACATCGTCGAAAAGGCCTGGGAGGTCGGAAGTCTTGATCGCGGAGCCAAAGTGAGGTGCGATGTGGTTGTATCGACTCCTTGGAGGCTGGGACAAGTCAACCGTGAACCGTGGAATGGGGCGGCCGCGCTCATGCTTCTTGGGACCGCGGCGCGGGCGGGGTTGAGGACTCGACTCTTGCTCACGAGTCATCAAGATTTCACCGTTGGGGGGACAAAGGAGATCGGCGTTGATAGTTTTTGAAGAATAGGGCAGGCAGGAAGAGATGAGATTTACTGCCTGGACTAGGCAGCATCGAGGATGAAAGGATGAAATGGAGCTATCAGTGACGCGTCCCGGGTCGACGGAAAGAAAATTTCAACGACCGAGCATCAAAACTGACCAAAAACCAATATTGAGTGCATTAGCTCCACCCACTTGAGGTGCGCTGTAACCTGGACTTGGTACGAGATTATCCGTCCAACTGCTGAACCTGTTGTTGATCTTGGGATTTCGTCCGAGATCGAGATTTGAAGATGACGGTGTTTTACGGATAGTTGCATGTATTGTATTTATGTGGTAATATGCAATATATGCAACTTAGGCCTCTTAATCAGTAATCCGTCAGATCTGTCGTTTCTCGCTTCTCACATGGACGCTTCTCACGATCCCTGACATGGAAAGCCTCTCACATCCTTCATTCCTTCTCTCCAAGATTATCTTCGGTCAGCGTATACTGATGGTAAAATTCATGGTGAAGCCTAGTTGCTCTATCTCGATAAATCACGCCCGCCGGTCTCCCCGCAGCACTTATTAGTGTCATCGCCAGTAGACTCGACGCTCGTCGACTGAACGTGAAGATCATGGGCTAATTCCTACTTCAATACCTTGGTACCCCGATGTCATTGTGTTTCCCCCATCGGCGAAGTCTCAGTTGTGACGTTCCTTGTAGTATCTACGAAATGTGGCGCGAGAGGTCCTCCCCCTCCCCCCCCTTTCAAGAAATCCCTTCTTGGAGGAGGGCATTAACAGGACTACTGGAACGGGGTCATGATTGAAAAGTAGAAAACACAGATGGTGATGAGATCGGCGTGCAAGCTTGGATTAGGCACTATCTAAGGACAAAAGCCTGCGACTGGTGTAGGATACTTCACTAGCTATACTCTACAAACAGTCCGAACTCCGGAGGCGCCCGTGACGATAAGCCTCTTGACTGTAGGAATCGAGCATGATCCGCTACACCGCTGCCGAGAGACGTAGTTTTGCTCACATCCCCGGCACTTGCAGACGTGGAACCGTCCGTTAGTAGTAGATATAGCAGAAGTCGCCACCCAAAGTATCCGTGAGCTGGCGCAGAGTCCTCTTCTTGCCATTGACACCAAGATCGACCACGTCGGCTAAATCACGGTCTGCCCTGATGTCGTACTGGCGGGTCTCAATATCCTGGATCTGCCAGATCCACCAGAGTCGATCGATGCCGGCTTGGTGAACCCAGAACAAGGGGTCAGAGGCGAAAGAGGCCGGGTCCTGTGCAGTCTTGTTAGCGTCTCTTGCGCGGAGTAAAGGACAAATCTGAGACGAGAAATGTTTCCAAGCAAAGAAAGAGGGGAGAAGGGGGGAAAAAAAAAAGAGGAAAAAAAGCCATACATTGTCGTTATCATTAAAGGCAGTGAAACGACCAGTATTATAGACGCTGTCGCTCTTCTGCAAAGCATCCTGGAGATTGGCAACGGCCTCACTGTTCTTAACAAGCGGATAGGTATGCTCGATTGTCGTGTAGGCAGCACAGCCTTCGGAGAGCTTCCGCGGGAGACACCGCCGACGGCTGCCGTCAAGCACATACTTGGGCCCAAGATTCACTGACATGCCGACAAAGGGACCGCTGGTTATACAGTGATCCTCCGTGCCGTCGCCATCGCCTCCAAGGGACGCCGAATCTCCGTTGAAGAGGGCCGAGGTGTTGAGGTTCCCGGCGGTGCGGTCCCAATTCCAGTACGGCTGGGCGCCCGTGTAGCCGCACTCGTCGCGGAGGGCGGTCTCGTAGGAGTGGACTAGATACCGGTAGTACGGGAGGAAACTGCTGCTATACTGTAGAGTAGGGTTTAGTTCTCAGGATGCATCGTTTTAATGGATGGCAATATTTCAAGCTTTCAAGACGTACCAGCCGCACTGTCTCGTTCTGGTTCCGGATGTGGGTGGCAGTGAAATCATCGAATCGAGAGCGAGAACCAGGAGCCTTGTCGTCCTTGGGTGGTAACGCCTGGAGGCACTTCACGGCATTGATATACTCCTCCCGCTCGTGACGAGCCAAATCAGCCCTGTGAACAGCGCGACGGCATGTCAGAATCCAACAATTCCGAAGTGTTACATGACTTGGTTTGTTGATACGTACCATTCGCGCCTGACCGTGGCATTCTCCAGCGTACATTTCGTAGACTGCCTCTTTGACAAAGCGCCTCGGTGAGCGATGTAGTCAGCGAGCTTTGGCATGCTTGCGTCCTGGAGTTGGTCGATGAGATCGGCAGGGAAAGCTCGGGTATAAGTCGCGCCGGGAGCGGTCGAGGTGGGGGACTCCTTAACATCTGTTTCGGCGGGGGCCTCGGAGGAGGAAGCCGTCTCAATGGCAGACTCCGTGACAGTGGGTGTGATCTCGACAGTAGGAGTAGCGGCTTCGGTGTCCGCCGCACTCGACTCAACAGCCGTGTTGGAGACGTCCGGGATCTCGGTCGACTGGTCTCCGTCAGCTCCGACGGTGCTAGAGGAGGTTGGCTCTGCGTCCTCCTCCGAAGCCGTGCTGGTAAAGACGACGATGCTACTCTCCGCCGTCGGAGGGGCGTAGCTCGAGGTAATAGCCGTGGTGGGATACGGCTTGTTGCCAGTATGAGAACCGTGGCTGTGAGAGTGCCCGTGATGGGGCGGCTTGTGAGGCTTGCCGCAAGCCCTGGCGCTGGCCACAGCTATAATAGCTGCGCCAACGAGAGATTGAGACAGACGCATGACGGAGCTTTTCTCGAGTATTAACACTTCAAAAAAAATAAAAGATTTGCGGCAACAAGGTATGAAATGAGTGTGGGCAAAAGGTCGATAGAAACGAATGTGATATCCGATGTGGATATGTCTAAAAGGAACGGCTGATGAAAATATTCATCACACGAAGAACAAAACAACTGACAAGTCCAGTGGTATGGCTCCGAACTTTAGAGTTTTGAGTTTTCATCATGAGTCGAATTCGTGGTGTTGACGACTATATACCTTCACAGTTGGCTCGCTCCCACTGCCTAGTATGGGGCTAAGGCAGGACTCAGGGGCCTGTCTTTAACAACCCTGCTTGAGCCATTGGCTTAACTCATCCCAATTCTGCTCGTGCATGAGCTTGGCCTGCAGAAAAGGTTCATTTCGCCTTGTTGCCTTTGTTCGTTTGGGCGGGTGGTAATCAACGGAGGAAACTAAGTCCGAAGACAATGTGTCAGGGATCGGTTCCTGGCTCCTGGGAGACTTCCAGGTGCTGCTCGTCCCTTGCATGCTTTTTGGTCTGTGGATGAATTTCCATTCGTAGCGAGGGCCCCTGCTTCTGCTTATATGGGGGATACCTTTCCTTGGGTTTTGCGTTATGCTTGCCTGGGGTGCAATCCCCAGGCGTGATAATGTGCCTGGCAGGAGCGCGCTGAAAATCTAAGATGTAAGCCAGCGTTTCTCCACATCTCGAGCCATGGCCCATAAGCCATCAGTCTTGCAACCCCTTTTTCCAGTTTGCGCTTTTTTCCTCTCGGCCGAGATCTTCCGCTACGCGTCACACCCTCGTTTTCTCGCATTGGCCAACGGACCGAAGGTGCTCCTTCACCTGGCAGACGCGCACAAGGCGCACGAGAACTTCTTGATGGTTCCTGATGTACATTAGGTCTAGGAGTCAAATTGTGCTGGTACCTAGTGGTGCAATTCCTCTATTCCGTGCCAGTGAGGCTATAAATAGCACAAACATCCAAGTGCTATTGTCCGATACGTAGAATGTTCTTCGTCTTGGCCCTAGCCTTTGCCGCCATATTGATTCTAACCCCAGGGTCTCGAACCAGGCCCACCACCCCTAATACGGCACTAAAGTAAGCGGGCAGATTGGGCAGGTTATTTCTCGCCGGTCTTACGAGCCTAAATATTTCGCCGCCTGCCACTTCTTTCGTGTCCTGCTTTGTGGGGGAACGCCATTTAAAAGACGATGTCTACATAGTCCCGGTGGCTGTGATCTATGAACCCATCGGTCCAATGCCCTTCCTTGGCTTGACTTCTCCTCGAATCAAGTCAATGATGACAATGTCTTCTCAGCATAGAAACAAGGTTGGAGGCACTAACGTGTGGTGAGGTTAGGCTGTCACACGCAGGCATTCCTGAATCGAGGATGGATGGGAGAAGCATGCTAGGCAGTGGATTGGCATGATTGAAGGTGAACAGTGATCTAACTAGCCCGAGATATCACGTACAAATCATAGCTTCTAGAGCCACCCGGAATGGCGATGACCGACATGGTTGTTCTGATGAAGAGGTGTTCAAATATATACATACTAGATGCAAGATAATTCCAGGAGAATAGTCATCAACTTTCGGCCAAGACTGAATCTTTTCTATACTACTCTCAAGTGTTAGACACGACAACTCCCAGCTGCGACCCACAGCCGTCTCAGCTTTCGCGAGCTAGCATTCCGATTGGCATTGAAAAACTGGCCAGTTATCCCAACAGCGCTAACTCAAACCGTGGGTGTCAGCGTCGGCGGATCATCTGCCCATGGCCTGCGGAATTAAGGCCCAAGGTATTGATCTGGCCCGGGAGCGGAACTACAGCCGCCCCTCTCTGGAATGCGAGAGTCTTAGGTTACAAACGCAATTCCAAGCATCCTTCTAAGCCCCTCTGGGTCCCATCTCATCAACGTCATGCCTTTGACTTTAAGCCCCTGATCTGACATGAGTTGACCTCGTCATTAGTATCTTGCGATCTGTACACTCTGTTACCCTGTTGCCCTGTTGCCCTGAAAACTTCACGGCATTTGGATTACACCTAAAGCCTCCGTCAACTCTTCTAATCCTTGCTGATGTCAGTCAACCAAGATGTCTACCTAGCCGATCAGCCTCGAGAAGATGTCATCACAAAGCCCTGGATGCGTCCAAATTGAGAGTTTGGTACAGTGGAATTCTAAAATGAAACCGACCTCTAGGATCCTCTATAGATACAAGTAGAGCAGGAACAAAATAAGGAACAGGAAGAAGAGAGGGAGAGAGGAATAAGGAGTGTTCAGGTATGTTCCCTTCCAAGGTGGACCAGCCACTTCTCCATATTCGCCACGAACTGTTCACCCATAGCACGTGTGATGATACCCTCCTGCCAACCGATTTCGACAATCAATTCCCTGCCCTTGACCGCGATGGTGGAGATACGAATGGCTGAGCCCGTCACCTCCGCGCTGAGCGAGAACTGAGATCGCTCTATTTTCCAGCTCTTGCTCTCCTCGCCGTTTGAGGCTGGTGATCCGTCGATAACACCGAGATTGGTGACGACCCACGCGTGGCCCCGAGGCTTCTTGACCAGGCTTCTCTGGTAGTCATTCCAATCATTTACCAACCCCATGATTGGGATGTTGGTATTCTTTAAACCCATATCCACCGCTTTGCGGATTGTGGCCCTGACCGTGGCCGAGACGGACCAGATCAACTCCTCCACGCCGGCCTCGTCCGATTTTCGAATCTGAGTGACGACGTCTGGGCTGAACTGGTGGTCGACAATGGACACAATGTCGCAAATCATATTACTCGGGTCCCATTTTGTGCTGACGGGCGTAGAAGGTCTCATATTCCGAGCTGTGCTAGAAGTGAAACCCCGCGCCTCCTTCTCCGTGAGCTGGCTGGAGAGAGATGCGAGCGTGATCCCGTGGAAGAGTCCAGTGAGCGTGGTTTTATTCTGCCGTGTTGCAACGAGGAGGCGCTGGAGAGTCCCATTGTCGATGCAGATGCGGCGGAAGTTCGTAGCGAAGGGTGTTGCCAAAACAGGGGCCCAAGATGCTCGATAGGGGTCGTTGGTAGAGGGGGGGATGATCTCGTGCCATAAATTTTTGGCGAAGTAGTCTAGGCTAGCTTTGTATCGGCCTAGATCCTCCTGCCTAGGCGGGAACGACTCTTTGTCCCAGGTTTTGGGAAGGACGAGGAGATGGTCCTTTAGAGGTATCGAGTCCCAAGCCTTGTCCAGGCTGTCTAAGGCGCTGAGGTTACGCAACAGCTGCTCTTGGAATATCTTGGCACCCATTCCATCACTGACGCTGTGGTGCCAGGAAAACATGATGTCAAGGAAATTTTCCGCCTGGTTCTCAAGAACCGCTATCCTCCACCCAGGTTGACTCTCAAGGTTGCTGAAACGCTGGTCCATCTGTACTTGCAGTGTAGCGTTATAAACATCGTCGTAGTCCTCGGAAAGGGGCTTCCTCCACTCGACGTGGTGGGAGAGATCAAGCTGTTTTAGCGCGACATAGCGTGGGTTCTTGGTACTTTCTCCATAGATCCCGACCTGCAGAAGCGGGTTGTCAAGCACGGTCTTTGCGATTGCAAGCTCTACGGCCTGCGCAACGTCATAGTCTGGAGACCTTGTCAACCCGGAAGGGGGTGTGTATCGACAGGTAATGACCGTTGCAGCGTAGAAAGACATGGAATGAAGAGATGCTTGGAACGACTCCCTAGAAGTTTGTGATGAGCTTTGGGACTCAAACCGATCATGCCAATAGCGAACTTACATTGCCCCAAGCCGACGGATTATTTTGGGCTTCTCCGACTTTCGTACGGAGCCGTTGCTCTTGGGATTAGCTTTGGTGGTGACCGCCATGGTCTCTGGAGATAATGATGAAGATAAGATACTCTAATTTTTTCTTTCTTTTTTCCCCTTTTTGTTGTTGTTCTATTAAGTGAGGACCTGCTTCTCTTGTCTAGTTAGCCGGACTGTTATCTCAACATGACTTGCGAAAAGAATCGTTCATGTCCTCAATCCTATATCCTTCAATATGCTGGGCACCCGGCTTAACACAGCGGGTATTAACGGATGCTTTCCTTTGCTGCTTGTGAGACGTGGGACGGCACGGACAATGCCAAGGCTTGGCGGAAGAAATCCTTCTTCTCGGGGTCCGCATTTTCCGCACGTTAAGCCTCAGACAGACTCTGGCACATAAAGTAAAGATAGCGGTGACTCACTGATGTTAGCTTTTCGATGATTGAGGCTATGCTTTCATAGACGCCAGGCAGGAATTCGTCGTAGAATACTAGGAGAGGAAGAAAAGCAGAGATGAAAGAAGAAAATGTTCCACTTTATCACCGTTGAAAACTTGAACGGGAGACATTATGCCGAGACGGACTCTCTCTTTCCAGTAATTATATTCTTTGAGAATTAATAAGGAAGTGCAAAGGCTAACCCGATTCGGCGCATACAAAACGCTAGCGAGATACGCCAGTTCAAAAAAGAGTGGATAAAGATACGAAGAACGCCGCGTGAAACCGAAATACGAGGAAGAGAACACGACACTCCATTTTCATCTTCATGCTTGTCGAATACATTCTCAAACCCGTTTCAGTACCTGCCAATCCCGAAGGGCCACGGTGACCACATAGAGGAATGCGAATATATGGCTAGTTTAGATGGCAGCAGCCATAACTCTCAATGCCGGCAGAGATTTGCTGCAGCGTTTGGAAATATAGAAAGATATAAACACGTCTGCTCCATTCTAACAGTCCCGAGTAGTCTTCCAACTGTAAAGCTGGTAAAGATCTTTCGACGTCGCGCATGAGGTTCATAGCGTGGCTGTCGCCCCAATCTTCCTCCCTACTGCGCGGTTCTGCGACGTCGACCCGCCCAATGATTTTGTAATCGCCAGATTGGGAGCATAAGAAGTCCGGGCTGGGGGGTACGCCGTGCTCTTTGGAGGTTTCCCACATTTCACTTGTGGGTTTCTCCGGTGGCGAGATAGAGGTGGGCCGGATGAACTGCAATTATAGGAGCGAACGATGAGGTCTCCTGGTTTCACGATCGCGGGTGCAAGGCCCATGCAATGATCGGTCCCTAGAAACAGGACAGGATCGGCAGCTACTGTATCCGTGGGCGGCCACGGTCCTCCTGGCCCAGGATTTTGGGTGCCGTCACGAAAGGATGCCCGGCCAGTACCCTCCAAAACAGACCGCACGACAGATGTGGAACTGCCCAACGGGCGAATGCGGTCCAATTCCTCGGGATAATGAGAAAGGGTCTTTTCCTCGAGATCTTTGGAAGAAGAATAGTGCTAACGTATGGAACATGCCCATTGCCCTCGAGCGCCTGCTGGACCACACCTGAAAACCGGATAACCCTCGCTCGTCGCTCACCCTCCTGCTCTTCTTGCCTTGGGTTGGCCACTTCCCCAGCGGCGTCCCATATAGCCGACTCGGCCCAAATGGTCCCGCCATACATGAAGGCAAGGTGGCGCGGCAGGCAAACTTCTAGTACTGCCCACAGACGACGCCAGTACGAGATCGTCAAGATATGCCTCTTGTGGTGCTCTAATTCGATGGATCTTTGCTTGACCCACTCCCAGCTGAAGGGCCTGGCTCGCCCGCCGCGCGTGGACCGGTTCGTCACTGCTTTTGCGAACTCGGATCCGATGTTCTGCGTGTTGCCGTCTTCCCATTCGCGCATGATTTCGAGGTTGTCTAAGACCTTCCCAGAGTGGATCCTTGGTGCGCCGAGCCATGAAATGACAGCCGCTGCGCGTGAGTAGATGAAGGGCATTAAAGAGACCAGCCGGTTCCGCTCAGTGACGGAGATTTGGTCGACACATATCGCGTCTATCCATAATGGTACTGGAGCCTTTGTGGAACGAAGGAAACGGAGGACGAGAGTCACATTTGCCCCGATTTGCATTTAAGCGGATAACATGGCGTTTTTTCTGACCACCATTCCTTGTGTTTTTCTCACCAGGAAGAGATTTTTCTCCGTCGTGAGAATAAGGATCAGTTAAGGTGCACGAAAGTGCGATATATTTCGGTTTCGGCGAGAAAGGAATCGACATGAGAGTTCCCTCAAGATCGTCGAAAAACCGGCTAGCCGGGTTCAAAGTGAGAAGTCGAAGACCGTCTGTCGCGGGAAGTTCTGGATATGGAAAGACAGGTGTCGCAAATCGACCCAGCTGCTTCTGTTTCTGGCTCTGCCATTCTAGCTTTCCTACCCACGATGCTGTCCACGTCGAGGCGAAGTCAGTCTTCCTCGAGTCGGGCGGGGTTGTCCGTTCATCTTCGTTGGCCAGTCGTCCTGGAGTCGTCGGGGCTGTGCTGCAGGAGGCATTGCATTAGTTTAGCATTCAACCAACGCGACACAAGCTCCAAAGCCCCCAAGCTAGTGAGGTCCGGTTAGCTGTAGCCAGGATAAGCCTTTTATTGCAAAATTTTACAAAAAAAGATAAACCCTCCAGCGGCTTCACCTATGCGTATGTCCACACCACGGAGCTTAGACTGAAAACGACGATTCCTAAATTTACCTTTGCATAAAGGCTCGAAATTTGACTTTCCAAAGATCGCAATCTTGCGCCCGTCCCCCGAGCTCGAAATATCGCGGAGTTGCTTAGCCCAGAATGATTGGGACATGGAGCTATTCCCGTCGCTATATTAATGAGCCGTTTGTCTGTTTGGGCATTGTTGAAGGCAGTAAGGACCGATGTAAAGGATACGAAGGCTGAAGAGGTTTGGCGTCAATACCTAAATGTATTAATTTATGTCGTGATGTAGCCCTCCCAAATCGGAGGACTTCGGATTTACAAGTAGAATTCTAAGCGTCTTCAACTTCCCGGGATCTCGAGTAGTACGAAGAACCTCTAGGTCTAAGTTCGTTCTATATTCAACCATCCTAATACCTTAGATTTTCCCTCTGCGGACATCCCGAGTCCCGGAATAACAGTCCACTGGGAAGCAGTGTGGCCTTCCTGTATAGTCCACTACTCACAGTGATAACCAGGCTGCCCTGCCGCGAAAGCAACTCTTCCTTCAACTCGTGGAAACTAAGAGTGCCACGAGCCTACCTCATTCCATGAGCTAGAAAATCCTCAGGCGATAGACCTCCCAGGCTCGCCCCCCTGTCTGACACCAACCCCAAGCTGAAGCGCACAAGAGTGCGCTTCGATGCAATCTTGATTGGTGCCCGCATTTTGTACCGCGGTGCTTCTATTACACTTCGTTCCCTCAATACCAACATCCATGTAGGCTTCGCTCTTTTCAGTTTGATTTCGGAAGACTGTGACTGATACCATGAGTCGTCTACTGGAGTGCACTTAACTATACTACCATATGAACGAAAGTTAAGATTAGTGGAGATGAAGATCGAGAGGTTGACCGCGAGGTACGTCCGGTTGACGCAGGCGATCCGATTCCTGGACTCAGTCTTTGGGCAAAACGAATACGAGATAAAGGCAGGTCCTCGGCTGGGAAATGATTCTCTCTCCTCGCCTACTGACTGACAGGCGAGACAGGACCGCTCAGAAGAGTATATCATAGTGCAGGTGCCACGCTACCTCACTCGCTCAGAAAAAGACCGGCTCTACAATTTTTATGGCCACCATTATAACGCTACAAACCAGAATACCGAAATTCGAACCAAGCGTGCTGAGAACGACTCGGACCAGAGCGTTGACAGACATGGTCCGCGAGCCGTGAGACATGGCGGAGAGCACTTGACAATAACGGTAGACCGAACTCCCGAGGCCGCTGATGTTGCAGCCGAAGATGCCGAGTGTGCCACGGTAGTACCCCTCTATGACCTGTCAAGCAACTTATCGATACCGGGGAATATGGGCTTTCCCGTTACAATTCATTTCCCAAAGCAAGGGCGTGAAGATGGTAATATCAAGACGGGTGGAATGTACTCCACTGAGATTGGGGCTGGGCAAACATCAAAAGTTTTCGTCGTGAAGACGACAGTATCATCTCATATGGGGAGTGGCCCCTCTCCAGGCCAACAGGTAACTAGTTTTATTGACCGGACTGTAAGCACTTCGGTACTAACAAACATGGGTGGTGAAGGTAGTTATCAAACGACTGCATCGGTTGACTCCTGCCGAGGACTTCTCAGAGGAATACGAGTGTCTGAGACGACTCAACACCATTCGCCATCCCAATATTGTGGAAACAATGGCGGCCTTCCGAGTGCAAGAAATGGGAAGTCGGTACTTCAACTTCGTATTTCCGTTGGCCATAGGGGATTTGAAACACCTATTCGAAGGAGGTTATGGTTGAGATCGCCGGATTCTACGCCGTGCCTGCGACGTCTTATGGCATAAATTTGTCGGTCTCGCGAGCGCACTTACCTATCTCCACGAGGATTTGAAGATAGCTCACCGAGATATTAGACCGGCCAATATCCTCATCTACCCCCTTGAGTCTGCTATAGATGGCAGAGAAGATTTAGTACTGAAGATTGCGGATTTTGGTCTAGCTCTCGACCTTACCAAAGCATTCAGTGCCGCATGGGATCGGTCCCGCACCTCTGCGCGAATGTACGATTCTCCAGAGAGTCGAAAACCATTATCGACGGATGTAGCTGGCATTTCACAACAGCTCTTCGCAGATGATGTGTGGAAAATGGGCTGCGTTTTTACAGAAATGCTAGCGTTCCTCGTGGACCACGGCCCTCCCGGCGTTTCTCGCTTCCGGCGTAGCATTAGAACGACCGAAAAGAACGTGACACCCTACTTCTTCAATGACACTCGGTTTGACGATGGCGAAAAGGTTAAGCCTCAAGTCACGGACTGGCTTGATCGAGCGGCCCGAAACGATGAAAGAAGCTGCGGGCTAGTGCCCCTGATCAAGAAAATGTTGTCCGTTGGATCTGAGCGCCCAACCGCAAGAGCGGTCTGTTCAGAGTTTCTCAAAGTTAGTCCAATCATCCTGCTTCGAGTCTTTTTTGTCTGAAGATGTTCGCCCTTATTACTACACTGTAGACAGTTGCTGCTGTTTTGGGCTAATCAGAGCCATCTCTAGATGGGCACCGTTGACATCCGATACAACGACGGAAATCGAGTTGTGCGGTTCACTCCCGCGGTACATGCCCCGCGCCCAACATTTTTTGACTCCCTCCGCCTTGGCCTGGAAGAATGGCTAGGAAAACCCGTCGACTGGGCTCCATTCTCGGCTCCGACCCTCCAGTTGCAGCCAGACCAAACCCTCGTTACTTGGAAGGTGCGTGTTGATTTTTCGGTTATGGTAGTATGAGTAGTGAATGTCAATGCTGACCCGTTGTCTTTCGGATCAGTTTGGTGGCGACCAGCTGTCTTTGGCAATCTCTAGAAACCAACTCGCAGAGTACAAGGCAACAGGTTTCCCTGTCCTCGATAATGGCCTTCCTGTCCTCCCTAGGTTCCACGAGCCCCCCAGGGGAGTTGATGTAGAAGGTCGACAAGCGTTTAGAATGTCCTCTATAACGGGGCGACAGCGGCCCACATATGCCGGAGAATCTGGGGCCTTATACACGCAGATACTGCGAGATCAATTGTACGACATAGATATCACAGATGGTGACATCCCAGATCTTGGACAGGGCGAACAGACCCCCCAAAAGGAATTATATTGGTGTATTCCGCAAGCATTTACGGAGCCTCAGGATATTCGCCTTCGTCCAATACTGATATCTGGAGAGGGAGCCCCTGATGACGACCACGACCTATATCAACAGACAAATCGCGAGATATACCGACCAACGGGAAATGTCATTCTAGGATGGCTTTTGAGGCTGATCTCATGGGAGCGGTGTACAAATGTGCAGTTTGTTGAGGTATTGTTTGCTACAGCACCTACAGCTATCATATTGGAGGACAATTGTTAATATGAGTTTTAGTTTCATGTCCTCGCCGAAAATGAGGACCGCGTCTTCCCAGCACAGAGTAAACTTCCACCAGTGGAAAACCGAGAGTACGAGCATGGGATCCCCTTGCCGCACGAGACGCAAATGAAGATTGTGGGCAAGGAGATAGTTCGCGGGCTTGCAAACCCGAAGCATGGCCTTGGAAGGACCATAATGAAGCGGAGGGTTCCTAAAAAGCGCAATCCACCGCCACTTGGTAACGAGGTGGGAAGTGCTGGTTTTGGGCTTTACGCTGAGATGGGTTTCTCCCCCTCCAAGTTCTTCCGGTGGTTTTTCGCATGCTTCTTGCTATCCTGTCTCTTCGTCGCCTTGTGGCTCTACTTTATCAGTTCTAAAGACTTGCAGAACGCATTTGTTCCAGCAGCCTTGATTACAGGTGTGCTGACAATTGCGTTGACTATCCAGCAATTTAGCAATACCCAATAGGGGTCGTTGTGGACGGCGTGAGTGTTTAGACCTTTCCTATAATAGCGAGTGTTCATCAACCACCTCTCAACATATCCCGTGGGTAGGAAATACGAAGTATTCTTCTTCTTCAGATAGCCGAGTGCCTTAACATAGATGTCCATCGACTCCGAAAAAAACGTTTAGCGCTGACATTCCTGACGCTGAACCTATTCACAGCGTGATCGTTCTCACTACCACATCCGAGGGATTGCCGGAAGATTGGAGATAGTCCAATTGAGGTCGGAAGAGTGTGTTAAGTTGAACATCGAGGATCTGGTCTAGAAGCCAGACGTGCGGTCTACTTAGTCCAGTCCCGCGGATGTAGTTAAGCCTTCCGCCTTAATCGCCTCAATTGGAAGCAAGACTATACCTCGTCTAGTTACTATTTTACCCGTCTACCCTAGGCACGTTAGTTCCCTTGATTAGGAACAGACAGTTTCTTGTCAATTTTGGGGCTATCTTCTTTCATCAGGCCGAGGGGATGCGTAAATAGGACTTGGTAGTCCGATGTTGATAATCTGACCTCGTCGGTGCGAACCACCCAGAGAGTTTGGCCTTGTATTTCAAGTGCTCTTAAGTATTATCAATAGACACCACAACGGCAGTCTCCGGTTATGGATGGAATGAAATTTCTAGTTCTGACATTACTTTCGTAATCCGCCATATCTTTCCAGCCTCTTACATCAATCTCAGTTCCTCTCGCCATCTTAATTTGGTGTTGACGTCTCCCCTAGCCGAATAGAACATCATCTAATTGGTGCACATCTCGCATGTCTCTCCTAGAGCATCACCAGCTGTTTAATAATGAGCGGTGACAGAAAAGATATCTTCTTCGGTCGAAGAAACGACTAACGGCCATTCTAATGTTCCACTGGAAACGATTCGCCATCCGAATGATCCGATCTTCTGCCCATATCAACCCCTCCGTCGAGGTGAATATGGGGGCGGCGGACGGGTACAGGACTGGGGCGGCTATCAAGTAACTGCAGAAGAGTAACAGCGGAACAAGTTACCTTCCTCTTCGAGGTTAGGGAGAGCCGAGACGGCCATGTAACATAGATTGAGTCCGCCGAACAATTCCCCGAGCTTAACCAAGAACTATCCAGTAACAGAAAAGGGTGATGCACTAAGGGAGCAGTGAAAGAAGTGACATCATAAGTTTAGCTCTACGGCCCGACTTCAATAACACCCCAAACATGGCAATTGTCTGGTTGTATCCGGCCATTTACATATAGCTCCTCCTGCTGAGAGCTTTTGTGCTCGTTGGTAGCGAGGAATAAATACGAATTAAGCGGAACCCCGCATCTGCAGACTCCGCATTTTAGTCCGAGGATCGTGAAGATCATCGCGAAATGTCCTTGTGAATCGGAACAACTTCTACGGAGGTGGTGTCGTGCAAAGTAGCTTGTCCGGTTCTTTTCTCGGTCATACCATGCCCTTGCAAACGCTTTCTCGTTCCGCCTCAAGAACCGATTTGTGTCGAGGTGCCACGTCGATGCGGAATTCGACGACCATGAAGCCCTGAGGGGTATTAAGAAAAATCGGCCGACAACTTCGTGTCCCGTGGAGGCATGCGGAAAGGGATATAAAGCCCAGCAGGATACACACGTTGGGAATTGGAGAATCGAGCAATTAAGGCTCTTTCTCTAGGCTTCCCCAAGCCTCAATTAAATATGTCCCTGAAAAAGCTGCTCACATCGGCTATTGCCCTCTGTGGCTCTGTCTTCGCACAGAGTAAAGATGGTGTCGACCCCCTCGATGACTCCGGGAACGACTTGTACGAAAAGGACCTTTCTAAATGCCCGGGATACAAGGTCACAAATCACTGGGAGACGAGGTCTGGCTTCTATGCCCACCTGTCTCTAGCCGGACCGGCGTGCAACGTCTTCGGGACTGACCTCCCAGACTTGAGACTGGAAGTTGAATATCAGACGAACGACCGACTGCACGTCAAAATTTTGGACACCAACAACACTGTCTACCAGGTTCCAGACCATGTCTTCCCGCGCCCTGGTTTCGGTCAATGGTGTTCTCCAAGGGACTCCAAGCTCAAGTTCAACTTTAATGCGGACCCTTTCTCGTTCACGGTTTCTAGGGCCGACACCGGCGAGGTGCTCTTCGATACGACCAGTAACAAGCTTTTGTTTGAAAGCCAATATGTCTACCTCAAGACCCACCTTCCGCAGAACCCTCACCTGTACGGACTTGGCGAGCATAGCGACCCGTTCATGTTAAACACGACCAACTACACGAGGACCATTTACACCCGGGATGCTTACTCGACGCCCGAAGGCGAAAATCTGTACGGCGCTCACCCGGTCTACTTTGACCACCGGCAAAACGGCACCCATGGAGTGTTCCTGCTCAACTCCAACGGGATGGATATTTTCATCGACAATGAGGCTGGCCAGCAGTACCTCGAGTACAACATTCTCGGTGGTGTTCTGGATTTCTACTTTGTTGCCGGCCCCTCCCCCCGAGAGGTTGCCATTCAGTACGGTGAAATCACCCAGTTCCCCCTAATGGTGCCGTATTGGGGACTGGGTTTCCATCAATGCAAATACGGCTACCGCGACGTCTATGAAGTTGCCGCTGTTACTGCCAACTATTCAGCCAACGACATCCCTCTCGAAACAATCTGGACGGATATTGATTACATGGATCGTCGGCGCACGTTTACAATCGACCCGGAGAGGTTTCCCGCCCATCTTTACAAAGATCTTGTGGACACAATTCACGCGAGAGATCAGCACTATATTGTCATGGTCGATCCCGCCGTGTATTACAAGGAGTCTAACTCGGCGCTCGACGCAGGCCTGAACTACGACATCTTTATGAAGGAAGCAAATGGCTCGTTATACCAGGGTGTCGTTTGGGCCGGACCGAGCTACTTCCCCGATTGGTTCCACCCCGAGTCTCAGCGATATTGGACTGAGCAGTTCATGGCATTCTTTGACGGAACCAACGGGCCAGATATCGACGGCTTGTGGATCGACATGAACGAACCCGCAAACTTTTACAACCGCCCCTATCCTGGCAACAACACTACCCCAGAACACTTTGCCGAAGTGGACGGTGATCCCCCAAAGCCGCCGCCAGTCAGAGATGGGCCGGACGCTCCCATTCCTGGTTTCCCCGACAGCCTTCAGCCAAATTTTGCCTCCAGTAACACTACTACAGTCGAGAGCCGAAGCGTCGTAGCCAAGCCCCGCCACCTCCAGAACCAGCTCCGCTCCAAATCCAACCGAGGCGCCGGTCGCTGGCGTTCTAGCAGGCGTGAATGGGGCCAAGGTGGTCGTGGACGCCCGGGTAGGGAGTGGCAGCACGGCAAGCAAAGCGGCTCTGGTTGTGGACCGAACGAGTGCAAGGGTCTCCCCAACCGCGAACTCATCCGGCCGCCGTACATGATTCAGAACGGCGCAGGACCTACGCTTGCCGATAGCACAGCCGATACGGATGTGGTGCAGAGCGGCGGATACGTTCAATATGATACGCACAACCTTTACGGTGCCATGATGTCCACGCATTCCCATAATGCCATGCGCGCTAGGCGTCCAGATGACCGAGCTCTCGTGATCACCAGGAGCACCTTTGCCGGCTCCGGGAAAGATGTGTCCCACTGGCTTGGAGGTGAGGCCTTTGTCTAGTGACCTTACACATTTGCAATAACGACAGAGCAGAAACAAGAACTAACGGTGGGCAGATAATATCTCTGGATGGAGTTGGTATCGCCGGTCCATCAGCCAGATCCTGCAGTTCGCATCCGTTTACCAAATCCCTGTCGTGGGTCCGGACGTCTGCGGTTTCGGTGGGAACGCAACTGAGACTCTTTGTGCTAGGTATGGATAGACTGAATGATTTTCGTTTGTCGATTGTGGTTGCGTCTAATAATCACTATAGATGGGCAACGCTTGGTTCTTTCTACACCTTCTTCCGCAACCATGCCGAGATCTCTGCGAATCCCCAAGAGTTCTACCGCTGGCCAAAGGTAGCTGAAGCTGCACGCAAGGGAATTTCCATCAGATACACTCTCCGTAAGTTCTCATCCGGACGTCGTCCGAAAATTTGCTTTCCTTCTGACAACCACTCCCAAGTTGATTACATCTACACCGCCCTCTACAAGCAGAATCAGACCGGAACCCCGGCGCTCAACCCTCTCTTCTTCAACTACCCGGATGATCCCAACACGTACCCCATCGACTTGCAGTTCTTTTACGGCGATGGCATCCTCGTGAGTCCCGTCACGGAGGAGGACAGCACAACTGTCAACTTCTACCTCCCCGACGACATTTTCTACGAATGGGCCACGGGAAAGCCGGTCCGGGGACACGGCGAATACGTGTCTGCCGACGTCGACGTTACGGATATTAAGCTTCATTATAAGGGCGGCATCATTTACCCTCAGCGTGTCGAAAGTGCCAACACCACCGCTGCATTGCGTAAGAAGGGCTTCAACATCGTTGTCGCGCCCGGCCTGGACGGCTCTGCGGAGGGTTCGCTGTATCTCGATGATGGCGAGTCGGTTATGCAGGACGCCGTGTCGGAGATTGATTTCAAGTATGCGGGCGGGAAATTCACCATGACTGGCTCTTTTGAGTTCGATGCTGGTGTAAACATCGAGACGATCACTATTCTCGGGGTGGAGCAAGAACCGAGCGCGGTTGACGATGCGGATTACGACGCGGAGAACAAGAAGCTGGTGCTTCATGTGAACGTGCCGTTGACAAGAAGCTACAAACTATCCATAGCATAAGTTAGTCCCAAGTACGAGGATCATATTGAAGGCCTTGCCAAGCTTCACTCTCCACATGTATGAGCATGGACAACATGCGTTGCGCCTCCAAATTCGAGTGGGCTTGAGAAGGGAGAAATACGGTTTCTTTTTTGGTTCATTATACCCAGCCTCTTTTACCTTTTACCCAAGCAGGCCATTATTTCCACAACTAAACGGCCCCCCAAATCCTTCACCTTTGTACCCCTGGACGATGCTGTCGACGGAGGCGTAGGTGCCAACAGTCAGGAAGAAAATGCCAATAATAATCAAAATAATATTAAAAACGAAGCCAAGCCAGCTGCGGAATCCTCGGACCCTCCAGAACCTCGCACCATACGTAGCGCGGCGCATGCGGAGGTAAGCGACTCCCCAAAAGATGAAGCCGAAGAAGCTGTCGAAGAGCGAGCTCATGAGGGCCAGCAGGTCGGCAAAGAAGGGGATGACCTCGGAGATTATGAAGGCGAGGATCCAGGTCGCGCCCAAGATCCCCGCCCAGGCCGACCATCCGATCACGGTGTTCTCGCCCATGTGGCGCGTGCCGGCGAAGAGGCGGAAAAAGATGAAGCGGGCGGATACAGATGCGTACAAGACGCCGAGGAAGATTATGGTGGGAATCATGAAGCTGAAGCTGAGCTTGAGATACGTGATGTTGCCGAGCGATCCAAAAGCTGGGGCCGTGATGTAATTAGTACCAGTGTACACATAAATAATGGAGCCGACCAAGGAGAAGACGATGATCTCGGCAATGGTGATGGCCCACAGAGCCTTGGGGAAATCCTTGGGCTCCCTCATCTCGGCGATAAACGAGGGGAGGACGATCTGGCCGATGAAGGTGTAGCTGATGTTCATGAAGGCGTTGAGACCCATGACGAACGTGGTGCCCGGTGGCGGCCTCGCGTAGTAAACAATAGGGTCGCCCAGGGCAGGCCAGCCAGCCCCCGGATGGTCTTCAACGGCAGCGAAGATGGTCGCTAGCATGACGGACAGGAAAGTGAACAAGGCGGAAAAGGTGCCGATCTTCGCCAACGTACTGAAGGTGCGGGGTAGTGAGCATACCCAGCAGACCACGGCGGTGATGGCGCTGAAGCCGACGGTGCAGACGGCGCTGTGGCCGTTTGTCATGGTGTTGAGGTACTTGGCTCCGGTGAGGCAGTGGAAGCCCTGGATGAAGGTGTTGTTCAACAAGAACATGACGGCCGTGAAGTACCAGGCCCATTTCTTGTTCCAGAAGAGCAATTGGCCAATGTCGCAGACGTCCTTGACTTCCGGGTGACGCATGCAAAACTCCCTAAGTGTGGTGATTTATTAGTGGATATGTTTAAGATACTGGCGACAGCTCAGATTCACTGGACTCACCAGACGATCAACGAAGTGTATAACACCAGACCAGCGACCACGACCGTCAGGATCAAGCCTGGGACAAGACCAAGCGTAGAGTAGGAGTAGGGGAAGGACATGATGGCCAAGCAGATGTACTCGGAAAATAGAAGCGCTGCCGTCTTCTTCCAACCACACGTTCGGTAGCGGATGGTGTTGTCAGCCTCTAGCGCTATCTGCTTGCCGATCCACACACTCGCGTCCGAGGCGGTGTCGGCAGTGATCACGCCTCCGTTCGCTCGAGAAACAGGCTTGACGATGGGTTTTCCAATGCGAGCCATCTTGCGAACTTCCCACGACTCGGATATGGGTTGGGATTCCGGATCTTCTGGTGAGAGGTCATCGGTGCCATCGGCCGCGATGGCCTTCTTCTCGCTCAGGAAACCGTTTGCCATGTTGGGGAATAACAATAAGGGCAGGTGGAGAATGTAACACACAACACCACTGAGACACGGTGTGACAACAGAAATATTGACAGGTAAGAATCGTAGTAGCCTAAGAGGAACGGCAGTGATTAGAAAACCCGGAAAATATATACAGAGACTACAGCCGCGATGTTAAACAATATGCGGATACACACAACCTGAAAAAACTACTTTAATCAAACGGCATTGCGCATCAGTAATCCGGAGTAAGCGAGAAAGGTTATTACGCCATGCAGACTCCAAGTTGTGCAATTCAATGTCGCGGGCAGGAGATGTAACGTTAGAACGGAAGATCGGCACTGCAGTCGCGTGTTATGTATAAAAGACTGTCAGACCCGCGTGGGGGGTGTTCCCATTGCGTCGGGCTCGCACAAGTAGACAGAGAATCTACGATGTCACGGTGAGATCATTTGAATGGAAAGGGAATTGGCGATACTTTCGGGGGGAGGCAAAGATGGGGAGGGGGCCAGACGCTTTCACTGAATTCAGGTCAGATTCGACGGAAGTACCGTTTTCAAAAGAAGCCGAAGGGGAAAGGAAGGCCAAATTTCTAGGGGCCATTATCCACACCGAACTAGGCTTAGATTAATGCATTCATAGAATCAGACTTTCAGGCAGCCCTAGTTCTCAGAGACCCAAAACCCTGTTATTAGTGTGTGACGCGGAGAAAATCCTTTCCTTAGATGGCGGGTCGGAAACGCCGTCGACGTGCAGATGCACACTTGCGGTCAAGTCCGACTTAGTGGTCGAACAAATCCCAGGGACAGGGGACAGGGACGCAAGGTGTGGTCGGGAAGTAGTTTATATGAAATTATATGAAACCGAGCTGCCATGGCATCGGAGCGGAGGTGACGTCAAAATGGGCACCCACTCATTGCGCTGGCATCCTGAGCGTGGCGAAAAAGGAAATGTATTGATACTTGACAGTGGAACCCGACCCGTGGGTCCCAGATATGAAGTCAACTATCCATAGGATGGACATCAGCAACGAGACTACATTTGTCCCCTAACTCCTAGAAGCTATACTGGGGAAAAGATGGATTAATCAAAGATGAAGTCAGTGAAACTCACGACAAGTGACGAATCGGAGAATAGATCATTCAATCGACGCCACCACGGAAAGCTAACTAACCATGGAAGAACTAGGCTTGGCAAAGGCTTGTTTCGGTTAGCACTTGCGCCCACCGAAGCGGATGCGGCTTGACAGACATATCCAAGTACTATTACGGGTGTTTTGAGAAACTAACCATATCTCAAAAACAGACTTGACCATAGACTCCTATAAAATATGGTTATGGTTATGGTCAGGCCGGCTTTTGAACCATGGTCAGTTTCTCTACATGCCGTAATACCGCCCAGAGATGGAGACCAAGATTGCCCAGGCTGCTTGCCCCGCTGAATGAAAAATGAGTATATGGAGCTGCTAGGAGGTAGCAAGTTTTAAATACCCAATGAAGGATCGTAAACAAGTGGTGGGGAGTGGATAACATTTTGCTATGGCAGAAGCCCTGGTGGTAGTTCTGTCGTGGCGAGAAGTCACGGCGTCAGTTGTGACAATAGAGAGGTAGTGACAAGATGTTAGTCTTAAATATTTGGTGAGAAAAGCTGATTGTCTCTTCTCTTAGATGGGAGAAGTGTTTCTATTACTCTTGTATATTATGAGGTCCTAGTCTTGGTTGAACTGGGCCTGCTAGTTCTCGCTATTTACAGTCAGTTCTGTTAGTTCGTTGTGGGCTTGTTCCTCTTAGCGGTTCCTTTTGTATGACATTTCCAGTAAATAATTAACAGAGTGAAGAGGAGTATTAAAGAGAGTTGTTGATATTTGCGCCATATACTTTACTCTACAGAGTATTACTCACTTTTGTATATTATATAGTTAAATAGTGAAATGGAGCAGTGTAGCCTGCCTGCTCACTAACGAGAAAAAAAGAGAATAACATGGCGAATGGTTGGGTAATTCCTACAAGAAGCTGCTGCAAAGATCCCATACATGAATAGACAGTTGTCGAATCCGTTGATTAATGGGAAATAGATAGAAAACAAGTAAAAATAGAGACCTCTCAATAGGGGGATGTCAAGAAACATATCAGTGTCCAAGCCGGAATAGACAGCTAGACGTCACTAAAAGGATGGAGCCCATAACTGAGACAAAAAGAAGTCTTATTCTTCAAGAGGAAGAACTGATAAACTGATTAACAATTATGAAACTTGAAGAACTTCTTGCTCCTCTTGAGTAAGGAAAGAAAAGAAAAGAAAAGAAAAGAAAAAACTTAGTTCCTGCCCATAGTAAGGAATGACGTTCCTCCGCCCTCCATCTCTATGGTCTACCATTTCTAGTGTCGTCACGATTTTCCCGTCTAAATAAAATAAAATAAATACATATACTATAAAATCTAGTTAATAACCATAAATACTAGTATAAAAATACTTAATAATTTTCTTAATATTTCATTAATTATTAATAACAAATATTTATAATAGTAATATTTATATCTCTGTTTCTTTTACTCTAGAGTCTAGAGTAAAAATATTTAACTAAAGTAATTACTATCTATATATAAGTAAAATAAAAGTAGACATTTTTAAAGAAGTGGCACTGATTACGGTATCTAGGGAATGTTGCTCGTACATGCAGATATCGCCTGGCTCAAGAGACTTGGTAGAGACATTCTCGACAAGGTGCTTCACGAAGGCCTGGAAGATTTTAATAGGGCCAAGGTTGACGGCCATGCCATGAGGCAGAAATGCTGTGACTTGCCCTGGGCTGAGCTTTCAATAAGGACATTCAGAGAAGAGAGGAAGAATCGAAACCATCCCCAGTGGTCTCCTCCTCATTTGGCCAGTCCTACGCCGGTCGTGGCAGCGAGGTCTCAGCATAATTGGGATCAGCATGCCTGGCGTTTTGCTCCTGGCCCCCGGAGAGCGGCTCAATTTCCTCTTCGGTGGCGTCTCGAGACTCGGAAGTGTCGAAAGTCTTGAACACTCATCTGGAGCGGGGTATCGATTACATTGTCGTTTCCTCTCAAAGAGCCACTGAGTCCTTGCGCCCTACCATCAGCCATGGCATTTGCCGAGCCACCGCTGCACGCCGATGCGCCAACAAGAGACAAGTGGTGACGAGTCCCGTGGAATCTGGACTCATTCTCGGTTTGAGAAATTGGGCCGTGAATTAGTACAGGGGAGAAGCCTCGAATATCTACTTCGTACGCCTTATAATCCGACCGCGAATCACCATTGCAGATCGATCAGCGTAACAAGATCGACCACGTAGCTACACGCTGGGTGTGTGGCTCGCCTGCTCATTGATTGGAGAAGGTTCATTCTGGGAGCGGGGAAGGACATCGGCCTATAACCTTAAAAGCAAACATTTCGTCGCCTGTGCGTAGTTCAACCAAACTGTTCTCTGCCTTTGACTCTTGTTTCTAGGCTGTACTTAAAGGGAGGACTTTACTCTACTGCGCGGCATCTAGTATCCAGATCGTGGAAGCTCACAGTCAAACGCCTCCAGCCTACGGAGCGTACAATCGTTCGAATCAACATGGTAATAAAGCCTCTTCTTTCCTTGGTTGACTCTCTAAACTAATTGAACACAAGGATCTCGCGGCGCCTCCGAGCCGACCACCGCCCTGTTACAAGTGCCGCCGACCCAGCACCAGGCACATAACCCGCATGTCAAATCGCAAAGGGAATGCAGGACGTCCCTATTATAAATGCAGTCCTTGTGACAAGTTTCTTTGCTTCGCGGACCACAGAGGTAACGGCACCAATAACCCGCCATGCTTCTGCGGGCAGTCCAGCAAGAGGCAAGTGGCAGGTTGGGACAAGCAAGTTCCCGGCGGATTGCATTATGTGTGCAGGCTGGGGACCTGCGGCTTTTACGCACCATGCGTAAACGAGAAGCAGCAGCATCTCAAACTGGCAGACGATGGGGTCGTGGACCTTTTTGCTAGACTCGGTCTGGCTTAATCTGCGGGTTTCCTAGCTGGTCATCTTCCAGCGTCACATCTAGCTTTAGGCAATCATTACTTGCTTTCTTGGGATATTGGAGTCGGACTCTAAGCACCAGCTGTATGAGGTGCTGGCACATCGTTGCAGGCAGCAGAGCAGGACACGGCTACTCGTTTAGAGTATGGATAGTGTGATTCGATGCTTACGGTGGATAAATCATAAATCCTTGTTTCCATATCAACAAGCAGCTAAAACTGACTGAACCCGATTTGGTGTGATGAAAGAGGAGGGCAAGATAGGCACTCGTGCTTTTCAAGGGATCTAGGCCCTGTATGAAGGAGTTGGGTTAATAACGGGTCGGATCGCAGTGCTCACCTCGATCGTGATGATGTACAGCCTTTGAGCTCCAACTGGATGTGGAAGTTCGTATGGGGTGGTTGATGAGTATCAACGAAGGGCTTCGAAGAACAAGCGAGTGCAACACAACTACCTTGTGGTGCTTCCAAACGGAGACCAAGATTGCGCAGGCTGATTGCCCTACTGAATGGAAAACATCACAAAGGAAACAGTTGGTGATTCACTCGGCAGATCTGGAGGAAACGTGAACTAAACACATATTTTTTTTTTTTCCAGAAAACAGATTCCCGCTTAGGAAACCCTTCCCGAATCCCCTCGGAGATATCGATTCTAAGTTTCAACGGAAACGAAGATCTACCCATCAAAGCCTCACGTCTATGCATCAACAAATACGAGCAGCCGAAAACAATAAATTGAGGCGCAAATCCTCCAATTCCTTTTCTCCTGATACCTTTTTCCGCACCACCACTGAATCCTACTCCAATCGCAAGCACTCCCCACTCTACGCTAATGACGGACAGGCAGTGCATTACGGCCGTCATTGAGCAGGTAGGCCTAGGATCGGGCCCCGCAGCTGGCGCCTTAGATCTTAGCGAGACGTATCGAGAGCTGCGCCGGATTGACTGCCTTGAACGGGCAAGCAGTACTCGGCCCCACGAAGAAACGTGCCTATATAAGAGCGGCGAGAACAAGGAAGATGCTTCTGAAGAGCGCGAGGGACATCATTCTAAGGAGGACGATGGCCGCATCATCCAACGTATAGACTCCCTTCGAGATGCCCTCCGCGCCAGAGCAGACCATCTCTCGCGAGGCCAAGTCAGGACCCTAAAGATGTCTGATCTTCCGCACGACGTCCTGCGGTATATCTTCGACTTTTTCAGATTGAGCGACTATCCCACCCGAGCCTCTCCAAATTACTTGGGCTAGTAGTATCGGAGGATGTAGGCAATTGATCGCAACGGGGTTATGAGGCGGACCGTCCAGAATGCCCGGCTCGCCTCTCGCGTCTTCAATCACCTAGCATACCCGCTCATCTTTCCGTTTATCCAGGTCTACCTGGATAAAGAGTCCCTAAATATCGCCGACGAAATCTCCAAAAGGCCCTCCCTCGCGTCAGGAGTGTGCGGCGTCGAGGTGCAGCTCGCGTACCGCCTACGAGAACTGGCGCTAGACATCGCACAGTTCACAAATCACCAGATCCAAGCCTTGGCCCCCGCCATACGATTGTACAACGGGTGGATCAATAGGTTGACGACAGATGAAGTAGGACGAAGAGAGGCTCAACGATAGCCAAGCTGTGGTAGAAAACTACATGCTTCTAAAGGTGGCCAGCGATTCCCTTCTAGACCCCTCACTGGTAGCACTAGAGAGTGATCGTGGTAAAGGGACAAGAAGTTCAGAATTTATCACCATCCTAACCGACAGCTACAACACATGCCGCCGAAAGCAACAAGAACGGAATGCCCTCATCGCCAACGGAATCTTCGTCAATGGTTTAGCTACAACAACGGCGCGAATGCCGCACGCCCATCTCCTCAGCTTGAGGGATGGCATGGGCAAGCACGAACGACTGCCCCTCGACCGACCCTCGATGCTCGCTAGCATTAAAGGGCTGAAGCAGCTCCTATCGGGCCCGTTGGTTTGGAGAACCATGCGCGCCATAGTGGATGCTCCGGAAATAATACTGCCTGTCAAGCTGCTCTCTGAAATCCCCATCGCCCTGGCCAAAGCCGGAGCTCGGGTGCGCTCGTTCCACCTCCACTGTTTCCCCAGAGGAGGCGGATATCCAATGCTTCTACCAAGCATGAATAGCGCCCACCCGACTCCTTCTCCTTGGGACAACTTACACGTCGCTTTCACGCAGGTCGAGCATTTTTATTTCAACAATGGCCCAAAATTTCCTAAATCGGATGGCCCGCCCGCACCAGACGATATACCCCACGCTAACAACTATCTCGTTGCCGTGCTGTCAAGCCCCCGCCTTCAAGGGTTCAACGTGTGGTTCACCGGCTATTCTATTCGGGAGATCTATAGAGCTGTGGATGTTAGGATGTACGACGCCACTCCACTCCTCATGTCATCTATCCTGACACGCGTGGCCCTCTTCAAGTACGCATATATAAGCGACGTAACCGCTGACCAGACTGCGCTCGAGGTGTTTTGCCAGTCACTTGACGTTAAGCTGACCGAACTGGCCCTCTCACGAATACGCTTATCCAAAGGAAGCTGGCTGGGGATCCGACAGACGCTCCGGGCCAACGCGTTCTTAGCAGGGAGATTCGCTATTCATATTCGCGAGTTGACTGGAGGCGAGTATGGGTTGAGCGAATTTGCGACCGGGGATTACGAACGTCGGGAGGTACTGGGGTTTCTAGCCTCGGAAGAGGCCTCGCACTGAGGCATTATATAAAAGTGTGGGTAGGTACCAAGCGGCATGAGCATGGACGGAGGAGGAATACCACCGCCGTTTTGTGAACAATCGATCGCCATGCGCAGCCTCAGTTCCGTAGCATCAGCACTTGTGCCAGTAGCATTTACCCAGGTCTTTACAACTCGGTAGTAATTAATAAACCTTGGGCCGTTTCATTGGGAATTACAGCGCGAGGTAAAGATGGAGCATACTAGAGAGGAAAGGAGGTAATATCGCTTGGTATTTGTTCGTAGAAGTAAGTTACGTTATTCTCGCTGCTATTGCTGCAATCCAGCCTGCTGTTCCCATGTGCATCTGGTCTAGCTCGTCGAGAGTTTTTCTGCTATACCTTCTTATGACTCTTCTCACGGCCGGAGGAGCTGCTCCAGTCAGAGTCGATCACGATCAGGCACGAGTTGTCCGGCACGCGCTAGGCATTCGGTACTGGTGTGGTGCCGCGACATCTGACTTGGGAATGGGCATCGGCGCGCCACCTGCTCACCTTCACTAACACACGGAATAGTCTAGGTAGATTTGTTTCTTGCAGTTATCCCATCCCCAGTACGTTTTCCCATAGCATGACCCGCATCAAGTCTTGGGCGCGGTGATCCTGGTCCGCAATACGTGCTGGCCCGGGAACAAGCTCCCTCCGAGATTGTCTGTGTCAATGTTGTACCGAGATCAGAACCGAGTATGTTGCATTTCTCTGCTAGAGACTTCCTCCTGTTCACAGGAGAGAAGGGAACACCAGGCGAATGGGGGACACAGCAAGGCTTCATAAGTGCCTCGAGAGCTCTCATGAACATCGCTGTCATTGGGTTCACTCCATCACCGACATGGTGTGCGTCAGGCCGTTCGGTATTGGCTGTTAAATTAGCATTAATATATTAGATGCATACCCACGGTGGCCCACGTAGCAATACACGCGAAGACCCACTCCCCAGGCAGCCGCTGCCCTGGCTAAATCATCATGTAGGTTAGGATGGCTACAATGGCAGTCACATGGAAAGTCCTCTCCCATCAGTGGCTCTCGGGCCCAAACTCTTATGCCAATCACGGTCTCCGCAATATCCCGTCAGGAGCATGCTCGGCCACTCTGTCACGTTGACACAGTGAGCCGTTGAAAGCATCTCGGTGGTAACGTTGTTTGCAAGCTCCTCCGTTGAGCGAATCATACACTGTTGGGGTTCTGGGTGGGGACTGTCTGGATCCAGGAAAGGGCAGGAGTCCGCCGAGGTCAGTGTAACACTCTTCCGAAATTAAGGCCCCGGATGTAACTGCGGTGCGAGGTCCGGACATTCAAGGACCACAAGAGCCGTGATCTGGAGAATGTGAATCAGGACGGCCTCCATACACGCGCTGCATAGGCTTGCAGCTCTGTCGTGCCGAGAATAATATCATCCTCTCCTTGGAGGGGCTCTCGGAGGAACAGATCGCGGAATTCGAGTCGTAGGAGACCACTAGACACCGTGTACGAGCTCGGATGGGACCGCCTTGGATCGTGGGGGCCGATTCCTGGAACTTGTTTGATATCGATGGTGTGGATGCACGTCGGAATAAGGTTAGGTGGACCTTGTACTTGTGCTGCCATTGCCCGGGTTGTCGTTGCACCAGGGCGGGTACATTCTTCCTCCACGGCCTTCCACTTCTCTATACAAATATTTTTGAAGGACTGGTCCATTTTGACAAGCAGCACGATTTTCACAGCGTAATTGGAGGCTTCAAACCACCACCGTCCTTTTACCCTGAGAGACGGCCATGTCTGCGTGTACCCCCCTTCTATAACAAGGGTTGGAAAGTCGTCCCCATGTCCGCGTTGTGAAATGGGCTTTCGGCACGAGTCGCCTTCTCCTCGTGACCTCAGGTTGCCGCTATGATCCCGTTGACTGTAAGTTGTCGCATGAACAGGGCTCAACTCGGTGAGGAGATTCATTCGACAGACGAGTCCCAAAATCAAGTCGTCAAGCATCGCATGCAGATTCTCGTGGGTGATGGTAGGAATAGTGATGAAAAGCAGCTCAGACTCTGCTAGATATAGTGACAATCGGAACTTCCGTTGCTTTTGTTCCCTCGCGGAGGAGATTCGGTCAAGGTCACGTCGCGAAACATTTCGCACTGTTAGGGAATCGCCTGGCGTGGTGTAGATTTTAGTGAATAGGTCCTCGACCCCAGCAAAGGTCAACTCTACGACCGATTAGCAAAAGCATGATATTCCGTAGGAAACAGCTGTCTTACCATTCGACTGCGGCAGGGGGGTAGCTGCCGTGCTCGTCAATGACCTTGACGTCGACAGAGGGTCTAGTGATGTCCCGAAGCTGGTGGCAGAATCCATGTCTGGCGATGCTTCGCTCGAATGAGGCTGGGAGGCGTACGAGTTGAGTCGCTGGCTGTGGTGGTGTGTTTGGGGGAAAGCTCTTTGGGTAGTTCGTGCTTTAGGGAGAAGAATTAATGTGAAAGGTTAAATCGAGGGCGAAAACCTTCCCCGTGATCGAGGATCGTGACCTGTCTGGTGGCACCTTCCCACGCTTGAGGCTGCGATTAGTCACGGAAGACAAGTCACAAATCCCCCCTTCAAGCACAGGAAGGTGCCATTGTAACTGAGGATCGTGACTTGTCCTCCGTAGCTAATCGTGACCTTATTTATTCATTGTTATTCAAGAGTAGCACTTGAACAGGACGTGGCTCCAATGTTTAGTCTCAACGCCGTCGGTCTCGTCTCTAGACTGCCTAGATACTGCGCCCAATCTCCTCGGCTAACAACATCGGAGCTCGGGACGTTGCTAATGATAGGAAACCATTTGATCCCTTACTCCCGGAGCCACGCCATGAAGTAATGAGAGTCTCCTACATAGAGTTCAAGAGCTATTTGGCAGCAAGGGTGGAACTCGAGACGCGTCGGAATGTACATCCATCCGAATGCTGTCGGAAGTTTATTAGCTTCTCTCTCGACATGCATCTTTGCAAGTAACCTGTTCGAAACAGCACATTCTCAGAGCCCATCTACGAAATTACACTTCCCTTCAATGACACCCGGGCGGATAAGATAATTCATCAAAAGGTAAAACCAGAAACGAGCTCCTCTAAAAGTCCGCCCGGCAACCAAAGGTAATTTTCCTAGTATGTTCTAGTCTTGTAAAAATACTCTCTGCTCACACTGAATTTGAAGCAGAACTCCAGGAAAGCTTGTAGCTTTCAGGAGTTCATGTATTGAAATTGAAATGGCCGAAATGCCATTCCAATTTTATTTTTATTCCAATTTTATTCCAATTTTATTCCCATTTTTATTTCAATTATTTTATTCCCATTTCAGATCCCATTTCACATCCCATTTCACATCCCATTTCAGATAAAGAAGAGGCTTACCTTTTTAAATATAAGGGGGGGGACCACACTCAGACCTCCCCC